>VCJN01003395.1:0-52211 GCA_006384855.1 Tetraselmis striata | reverse complement strand
CCCTCTCCTTTGATGTTGAATATCGCCTTTGCCTGATCGTGATCCCAGGCAGCACTGGCGGCTGGCGGGATCATGTCCATCGCGGCACGTACGTGGGCTGTTATGACAGCATGTGAGGGGGCGGGCGGGCGCCTCAGACATGTGCAGCTGTATGTGGGCTAGGGGTGGGGCGGGGCAGGGCCGGGCGGAATGCGCCGGGCGGGCCCGCACCGGGTGTGAAGGGGCGGGCGGCAAGCTGGCGGGCGCGCGATCAAGCGCCGGGTGCGGCCTGTGAGGGGGCCGGGCGGGCTTGTCAAGCAAGTGGAGCAGACCGGCAGTCGGTAGTGGGCTAGGGGCGGGACGGGGCAAGTCGGAATGCAACGGGTGTGCCCGCACCGGATGCGCTGGGGGCGGGCAGCAAGCAGGCGGGGGCGTGATCGAGCGCCGGGTGCGGGCATATGCAGCGAGGGTGGGGGGGCACCTTATGCCGGTGCCGCAGCCCGCAGGACACGGGTGGCAGCGGGGCGGGGCGAAATGCTAATGCGGCGGGCGGGCCCACCCTGTGGCGTTCAATTTAATTAAATTGAATGCCATTAATTTTAGCCATCACTGGCTAAAATCCGACTTTACGCGGTTTTGCCCGGGCTCCGGGGGCAGGGGCGGCTTGGATTTGGTTGTAACTAAGGTTAACCAAGGTTAACCAAAAATCCAAGGTTAACCTTTGGTTTTTCAGATTCTAACCAAGATTATCGGTGCCTCTGGTGTGGACCGTAATTTGTCGTTCTATGGGTGTAATCCGACAGATATACCCGCTTGCTGCCGCTGACGACGCGCAAAATACTCGTTGAGTCCGTACTGGTAGCGACTGCTGAAAGATGTCCACCTGGCAAATGCAACACTTTGTAAGTGTAGACATAATGTATGGTATTAGAGTGTAATTGCAGTAACGATAAATTAAGTGTAGGGACGCTGGCACTCACTCGCGGGGCGAACTTCACTTTTAACTTTTACTCACTCGCGCTGCAAACAGGTTTCAGAACTGGTGCCGTTATCATCCGCCAGCAGTACTAGAGGGGGACGAAATCACTAGTACGGGTACCGGTACCATAACGACTGTAGGAATATTTACGGCATGATGTTCCAATAAATGGATTGGCAATCTACTACATGTATCAAGTGGGTACAGCGTTATTTGTATCCAATGTCCAAACTGGTACAAATCGGCATCTGGACAGTCACCCTTCACCCTCGCTGCGCCCGTGCCTGGTCGGCTGTCAACAGCGGTCATCCTGAGACCGCGCGTTGACCTCCGCACACAATCAACTCACTGACCAAGCACTCGCATGGTCTAGGCTAGCGTAATGTCCCTCGGTAAGCTATATAGATGCGCACGCTCTCCGAAGTGTGCAGCAGGATTGCACGTCGCAATGCCGGCGGCGCAGCACCACTCCCTCAATGCCGTGGCGGTGCCGGCCTTGCGTGCGGTGAGTGCAATTTCCTTGACGACGACGTTGCGGATATCGACAAGGGGTCATATACCATGCACAAGCGCCCCGAAACGAAGCGGCATTCCGACGATGTAGTGGGGGATAAGAGCTCGACGGGCATCCGCCGCTTGCCGCGGGGGCCGTGGCCTTGCTGGACATGGAGCGCCACTTGGACAGTCGGCTACCGGAGCGCCTGCACAGCGGCTTAATTGATGCCGTTTGCTCGTCCCCGCGTATGAGCATAAACCGTTCCTACTAACCGGTACCGGTACCGTGCGCCTACGGTGACGCATTCGTGCGAGAGTCTCGAAACTCAAGTCCCCGCTCCTCGCAAGTACCGGTTGAGGGGGCGTAGGTCGATGATGAGCGCGCACTTTTTGACACACGGTTTAGGGGGCGAGAAACAGCCGAAGAGACCCACCGCGAGTAGTAGCCTTCCTCTACGTTCCGCTAGCCAAGAAACGACCCATCTCGATGTCCATGAAGCGTAGTCGGTCGCGGGTGGCGTCCTCCATCGAGACCCCTTGGTAAAAGGGGGTCAGGCGGCCCGTTTCTTGAACGGGATGCGCACGCCGTTGCCGGATACGTGTCGACGAACCCTGCGTCCGGCGCCGATGTCCGCCCGTGCATGTCACTTGCGTCGCACCCGGTGGCGCATATGTAATCGGACCTCCGGAGTGCACGAGTCGGCACGTGAGCCGGAGTCCGCATGGCTGCGCGCGTAGGGTTCGTCCTCGCTCGGGAGCGACACGACCGCCCAAGGCCGCGTGCCCGTGGCGCGTCGAAGGCATGAGTAGCCGACCAGAGGGAGCAGCTCGTTGGATCACGGTAGTCGAGTCGGCCAACCGGAATCGCTGCGAATCCCTTCGTAGAGTTTTGAATCGGCTAGCTAGGCCGAGGCGCCGGGCAGTCCCCTCAACCGGTACTGCGAGGATGGCGGAAAAAGTAACCTGAGTCGTTTCGAGACCCTCACCTCGGCTGCGCCACGTACCCTGGCCCGCCCGGGGTGACTTACGCGTCGTCACGGAGCTTGTGAGGCGTAAAAAAAACAGTGTGGCGAAAGTCCCAACAATTACGGGTAGCCGCGCGACGCGCGATATGGGTCCAACGTACTGTGGGGATGGCACAACATGCTACATGTAGCATATTAACGGAACGCGGGCGAGCCGGGCACGGTCATTGCGACTACCGAGCCTAGCAAACAAGTGGCGATTACACGGTATATACGGCAATTACACGCCCCATTCCGTGGGAAAATCGCGATGACGGGCCATTACAGTATAATTACGAGACGGTTTGGGAGGTAAGTTGCAACGGAACGGCCAAACGGTATCGCGGACACCTTACCATGCGCAATGGCCGCCGGAGCTCCAGTGACTAGCTCCTACCAACCCCCGCCGCTGCGAGCCGGCGCCGGCGCCGAGTAGTGGTGTGCCATGGGGCGTCGCAACTCCAAGCGCCGCATTCCTGAGGGCAAGGAGGGCTGGACGCCTACCACGGGGATTCATGAAGAGGCGACCATAAGAATGTGTTGCCGCGCGGCGCCTTTGTCTCGAAAACTCACTTCTACGACAAGCACAGATGGACTATGGAGGCGTGCGCCAAGCCGCCTCTGGGCACCGCCGCGCCGGTGGTGATGGCGGTAGCTGCTGCACCGTATGTCCGCCACGCCTCTACTCCGTCCGGTCCCGGTCAGACCGAAACGCGCGGCGAGCCGGTTGATGCATCGATACCGTCGCCGCCGCTATCGTCCCCGCTCTCGTCTCCCCGAAACGAATCGGCGAGCCCGCACTACCCAGCAGCGAAGAGGGGCGTTCGGTGTCGTCTGATGGTGGCCTGGCACCAAGCATGGCAGCGCAGGAGAAATGCCTGAGCTTCACGTGGGAGTTATCATAAGCAAGAAGTTCGGGACGCGGGGGGGGGGGGGGGGGGGCTTTCTCGGGCAAGTAGAGCCCTTCCTCCCAACTCCCACTGCGACCATCCTAGTGGGGTGTGGCTGACCGGTGCACCTTGTGTAGTATAGGAAGTGGGGAACGTGAAGAATCACCTCGCTCGGCACTAATTTCAGGATGAGGGCAAGGACGCCCAAGTAGATAGGAAGAAGGGACCCCTTGTCGAGCGGGGACCGACTCGCGAAGGCCCTCGACCTTGTTGAGGCTCGGCAGCAGAGCGAGATGGGGAGGTACTACCAAGCCGGCAAGCGCCCCCCCTTCTAACGTGATGTTCGAGGGCGAGGAGGAGGTCTGCGAGGTGACGCCGCAACTCGGAAGCCGCAGGCGAGTCGCGTTTGTTTTCGCACTTATTCGATTACACATCCACCGCCGCGACAAGCAAATCAACACGCATAACCGACTTATGCAGTTGTTTGTGTCTGACCCCGCCCAGTCCCTACGTTTGGCGGTAAGCCGATCGTATCGAGTGTTCCGCGCAACAAGGTCGTGCCGCTGCCGGTTGGCGGGCACCGCTGCGTCGCCAGAGCTCCACGGCTTGGTGTGGCGGTGCTGAAGCATGAGCAAAAGAGGGGGCGGGCGCGTCATCAAGTACAGCACCAACGCGGTCCAAGAACCTTTGCCGCCACGCAAGCCTTCCCCGGCGACAACGTGGACGAGGGCAGTAGCCCGGAGCCCCCGGCCAAGAAGGCTAAGCAACCCGCCAAGCCGGCGGCTGGAGTTTCCGGCCCGGGGCCGGGGGTGGTGGCGGGCGGTGGGGCGTTCGGGTCGCGGACCGGCCGCCATGGCCGCCGTGGCAACAGTAGTAGCCGCTGCCCGCTACCGCGAGCAGCATGCCCGCCGCCATGGCGGTCCCGGCGGCCGAAACCGGATGTGATTCATTTATTCCGCCCGCCCACTGCCGCCGCGCCCCCTCACTTGCACTGCCGTGCGCCCCTTCACTGGAACTGCCGGCGCGCGCGCTATCGCGCATTAGGCCAAAGCAGCGAGATTGTTGGGCTTCTAAAGCGAGATGCAAAAATAGACCACCGCGGATATAGCGTCGCCAATGACGTGTGATATGCCGCCTGATGCAGTTTATGACGAAGTATGTCACGCACGGATTAATGACTACATACGAGTGTCATTATGATGGTAAAATACGGGGTAAAATACAGGGCAATACAGCTAATTACGAGGTGGTCCGGGAGCCTAGTGAATGGCAACGATGGCGCCAACTGAGTGCGTGGGGTTCGAAAGGCGGCAACAAAAACGGTGATCGGGTAGGCGCCGACCAAACTGCGTGCGTGGGGCTGCGAGGGGCAACCCTGTTGTGGCGCAAAGTAGCACGTTGGTGAAGCCGCATGTCTCGTCGGCGCATGGATCGTTCCTGCCCGGAAAATGGAGATCTTCTTCGCCGGTGAGCCGAAGGCCAGTGGCATGGGGCTCTTGTGTCGCGAGGCGTGAAGAGCATGCCCCCGAATCAGTCGAACGGTTCCGTGTGGGGCACTGATTGTCGGCTCGGGGAGCCGGCGCACGTGCCCTCCGGCCGATCGTCGACCGCTTCCCCACCGGGGAGACACGCCCTCGACGAGCTGGGCGCGGGGCATCACTTCTGAGTGGCTTGTATACCAAAGACATTGCTTGCATGTCACGACACGAGCTCTGACGCGATGCGACCCGATGGTGGGTGCGCTGCGGCGAAGGGAGATGGGGACAGACAAGCATCATGGTGCTTTTAAGCACACAACGAAGCAGCATGCGGGAGCAACGCTACCCGGGATGGATGCGTCAGGAATCGCGCGCGGGATGATGCCCGCACGGGCGTATGGCAACTTCCGCCGGACGATGAAATTGCCGAGGGGTTGTTTGGTCGATGCAACTCCTCGGGCGATACGGGCACGCCACGTAGACATATAGTAGCACCGAAATGGTGCCGTAGGGCACCGCGTCTGCTAAGTAGACAAGGGAAGAGGAAACCCATCTACAAGTAGTAAGCAAAATTACGGCCCGCCTCTTTTAATTCGTGGATTTTCGTCTAGATTCCGTGGAATGTGCCTCTCATATGTGGCTAGATCTTCCGGTCTCAACGAGCATCTTTTCTGGTAACTGAGTTGAAACGGGAGCTCCACGCGCGGGGGGTTGTGTGGGATGCGCAGCGGCAGCCGCGACGGCGACGGCTGCCTTGATTCGCGACTCGTTGGACAGGTGCCCCGTCATCTCACCAGGAATGACCCGGCGGGTTGGGACTTTCGTTTATTTATTTGTTTACATGATGGGCTAGCTGCAAAATGTGATCAGGAAATCACCCGAAACGGCACTAGGAAAACGCCCACTGCTACAGAGACTGCGAGCTGATAGAAGCAGCAGCACAAGAGGATATGCTGAATGATTTATTTTCAGCAGGAACTTCATGCCGTGACTATTCCTTAGTGACTTTTCGCTGCATCTGGTACCCCGCACTGGCTTTTTTTTAGCCCCCGGAACAGGCGGATGATGACATCACTGGGAACCAGTTTTGAACAGGCACAGCAGGTACTGGTGTGAGTTACATCATGGGCAGTAACAAATCCACCTACAGCTAAAAGTAGTACTAAAAATCAACACAGCAAAAGCGGCCCGCATCCGGCATTCCGAGGGATGGATGAGTGATGCGCACACGGTTCAGACTCCGGCCACGCGTGCACGTGTGTGTGAGCGTGATCCTATGACGTGCTGTGCAGCGTCGGCAACGGGATGGCAGACGAATCTGCGCCGTCTGATGAAGCAGCGAGCGCGCTCTCGAGCCGCCATCAAGCTCAGGACCCCGAGGAAATCTCTTGCGAGCAAGGCCTCCTGGTGAGCCCGGGTGATGCACCGAGTGCCTCGCGATAAGAGGGCACCCCGATCCGCATCCAAGCATGGTACTGGTACCAGTACGATGGCCTTCAACGACGAAGTCGTCCGACCGACGAAATCGTTCAGCAGTACAGGTACTGGTAGCAGTATCAGCAGCAGTAGTCCAGCTGGCGCCGGCAGCGCAATCCAGTTCCTACAATGATACTACCGTACGGAAAGACCTGGCGAGCAGTACAAGTAAGCGACGCTCCGTAGTTGGTAATGCCTGTTCTGGTAGCGACTACAATATTCCCGTATTCGTTTAACGACTAGTCTTTTTGTAATTCACACCAGGGTGAATACCCCCTGCTCGTACCGCCTGCTGTAGTCGATGTACGGGTACCTGGTGCAATCCTTATATTCGTGATATATGTATGACGTATCAATTCAGGCCAGGTGCCCCATTTTTTGACTCGACCTGACAAGGGTCACCGCTGTCATTCGGTGTGGGAAGGAATTGTTCCTACGGGAGTATACATATGTCACAGGATGCCGCCCTTAATATGAGCTGGCCCCCAGGCGGGTGGTCGAGCGGCCTGAAGGTCAGGGGTAACGGACTCACCCCGTCATCTACACGTAAATCAAAACAATTCCGAGGTCTGACTCACCGAAGGCGCGAGACTAGCTCAGTCGTTTTGGGAGCGCGTGTTAGCTCTAGCATCGTAAAGGCTTCCGTTGCAAGAACCCTCGTTTGTCGTATAACGAGAGGTGTGATGAGGCGCAAAGTTTACTCGGCCCCAATTGGCGGCCCGAGGGAGGCCGAATCGAATCTACCATGTGAAAGCGGCGTTTCGGCGTATATGATTGTGACTTCTGGCTCTGGGGTTGGTGCTGCTCGAGACATTATCATGACCATTGAACCATATCCTCATAGCAATGCCTTTCTGCCCTATGGAATTTCCAGTCGTATCGACTTGTGAATTCGTGAAGTCGCAATTCGTATGTTGCAATAAACTAAAACCGGAATCACTATGAATCCGGAGGCCAAGGAATGATTAAATGCACGTGTAAAGGGCCGGGTGCCACCGGCGTTTGCAGTTGCCGCTAAGCTGATAGGAAATGCAACTCTAGGTGTCGCCATGTCAACAACTGCTATCGGAAAATCGAGGACCATGGTGTTGGCAGTACGTAGCGCTCTGGGAGCTGCCACCAGTCCGTGCGTGTACTGAACTAAATTATAGAATAAAATAAATTGTAACCAAAGTCTCTCTTTGATTTCACTCTAATTCAAAGTTCATGGCATCTGCTACTTAATTTGAACTTAATTGAAATGGAATTAATCTTGCCTTAAAATGCGGACGAAACTTACCATACATCACACATGGCCTGGATAGCGTGCACCCATGTGTCAAATGGTCCAAGTACCGCGTTCCATGCGTACATGGGCCGGTCCATGTGTACATGGGCATTTGTCGAGGGCAGTCGAGGACGGCGTACATGAGTAAGCCAACGACCCGTGTGCACATGAACCGCTTTCAGTTAACTACATGTGTACATTGTACGGGCGCCATCTGGATATGGGTCGATGGAGGCTCAATGTCATCCACATGGACCGCTCCATTTGCACAATTGCACATGCGCCGTATCTCCACATGGATCTGAACACATACATCCACGCCTTCTCCACTATCCATTACGAATGTCACTTTTTTAACATCATATTGAAATACGAGTATGAATTTACCCGTTACTTTCACTCGTATACCATATATGACTGTTGGCATCGTATGATAACGGACAAGACTACGGGAGAATTACATGTAATTTGCTTGGTGATACCCAATAAAATGTTGAAAAAGAGGCTACGTCGCCCGGACACAGGCAGGCAGTCAGTCACCCCCGCTTTCGATATATGAGACTCTACATGTACTCGATACTTTTCGACGGAATTCCACGCGCTGGTCGACCCCGTGCATTTCAAGTTCGGCCGCTCCATATTCCCAGCTTTGTATAGAACAAAGGTCGCACTGGTGTCGAATTTCGGCCACTCAACATAGTAATAAAGGGATAAGGGAACACTGCTTTCACTGCTTTCAGCGGTGGATTTGTTTTTACCGCCCTGGGCCGGACATCACGTATGTGCAAGGATACGTTAAAATCATCGTCCCGCTTGTAGTCGCTAGTCATGCTAATATCCTGAATAACATGAATAATACTCAACCATTGTGGGGGCCGCATTTGCCAAAGATGTGAAAATCTTACTGCATTTTTGGGTGACTGTGAGTTGGCCCACGGGCGTATTGTCCGCATTGAAAAGGGTAGCATTGCGGGGTGGGGTGGGGGAAGGGGGGGGGGGGTTCGGGCTAGCTAGTCAGCTGGCGCAAAGGCAGCAGGTGGACTCCCCTCGTGGTGCCGGTGAGTAATAATGTAGCAGGCTGTCGCATGCTGTCGCTAGTGCCGCTGAACATCGGGAAGTCCAAGCGGTACACGTACCGCGAGTACATGTAGCTAACATTCAAACTAGAATCTTAACGTTACCAATACCGGTGACGGAATAGCCTAGTGTAATCAAACTTCTATACAACCAATATGACCATTTAACCATTGTGGGCCCGCATTTGCCATCATGCCGCCCATGGGCGGGCAGCATGTCACCGGCGGCCCACCCCAAGGGGTAAGCCAGCCGAAGAGTGGCCACAATGCAATATACGGCAGCGCCGTGGGATTGATGTAGTCGAGCACGACGCGGGACAACTCCGCCCAACCGCCAAAGTGCTTGATCTTCTGCAGCATCACGCCGATGGTGTACGCCTCTGTGGCCGCGCCTTTGCGGAGAGAGTGTGACGTCCTGACAAACCCGAGAGGCGGGTGCTCCTCCAACATATGTGCCACTAGATGCAACTAGTATGTAACGGTGGCCGATGTCCACGATGCCACCGGCTCGTCTTGGGTCACTGCCCACCGGGCTGCTAGCAGTCCGCGTTGACCGCAGTAAACTGCGCGTGCGGCATCAAAATAGAGCACAAGGACGCACTCCGGGGCTGCCCGTCCGCGCCGGGATTTGGCATTGTAACTTGCGGTCACGCTGTTGCCCTCGTTTGCCTTTTCGGCCCCGATGGTATAGTAAGATTGTACCATCTGCGGTAACGAAACCCCGTCAAATCGCCCGTTTGGCAAGCTACGCCGGCCTTACCACGCGCGTAGAACACATACATGCATGGCAACGATTGTCAGCGCGGCGCGGATACGCGGATGCTGGTCGCGGGTCCATGTCGGTCCCAACTCCTCACTCAGGGCCTCCGCAAGCCGCAATGACCGTGTGATGAATCGGGCGGGCACGTCGGTGCGGACCCCAGGGGGGTTTGGCTCAACATGCGATGCCGCAAGGCCCTCTCTCACTTTGCTGATAAGGTCGCCTTGCGCCACCGGCTCCGCGCCGTGGTCGCGATATAAACTGTTGATCGCGGAAAGGTAAGGCTGCAGACTGGATGCCTTGACAGTCCCTCGCAAACCCAACCACGCGATGTAGCGCGCGACGGTTGCCGCCGTGGCACCCAAGGCAGGGCGGCACGTCCTGCTCAACGCAGAAATGTAGGAACGGGCGGATGGCACTGCCGTACGTACTGGCGGTAGTCTTTGCCCACGCCGACGCGTACAAATGAAGCGCAATTCGCCGAGTTGGTCGTTGCCTTGTATTGAACGCATGTACGGACACATAGTAGCTGCCGAATGTTTCGTTCCGCTCGTCTGGATGTCCAACAGATATTTTGCCTGCAGCACGCGTGGCGCGCGCAGGCATGACGACATGCGTAGTACCTCGTATGGGGAACATCGCCAAGGTTGCTCTCACTGATCCGCGGCGCAGGTGCAGCCAGGACGGAATGGCACTCTGAAGATACTCACTGCCCGCGACGGAATGGCGCTCCGGGCATATCGCGCCTTGGCCTCCGCCCCGGCCGGAAAAGATTGCGGCGCGGCACTACCACGCGCTCCGCCACCGCCATCTCGATAAGTGCATGGTGCCACACCTTGCCCTAGGTGCATGACTAAAGCGCTTATCTACTGGAATGTACTGCTAAGTACTATAATCCACCCGCCCGCCCGCCCGCCCGCCCGCCCACGGTTCTTAATTACACAGCCGTCCGATTACTATCTCACGGTTGGGAGGTACTGGCACTGATACTCGCTACTCGCTGCTGGTAATGGGGAAAAAAAAGGTACTCGCTAGTCGTCACAAGCGCTTATCTGCTGACATGAACTAAGTACTGTAATCTGGTGGAGCTCGCTACTGGTACTCGCTACCGTACCTGTACTCGCCACTGGTATAAGGATTAGCGACTACTCGCTACTCGCTGCTGGTATTACAGCGAGTCGTAGTATCTCGGAGATACAGTAGTACGAGAACCAGTACGGGTAAGGTACCAAAATTAGAAAAGGACGATGTCGACGCGCCGATGGTAACGCGAACCTCCGGATATCACACTTGAGCGGCTCCGCGGCTGGCGCCCACTACCAGTAGCGGCCACATGACGACTACCAGGCTGGACAACAGTTGTGCTGACAATCTCAAGATCGTCGTTAGCGTACGTCACCTCGGTGCGACTGAACAGCAGACTACATGGCAACGACGCGGCGACAAGCTACTGACGACGATACTACCGCGAAGTCGCCGCCGTCGTCGGCCGAGAGCACTTCTAAGGAGGCGCCGCAAGGTGTCGAGAGCCGCGTCGGCGGTGCGCCGCTCGGCAATAAGCTTGTTGACTGCCGCTGCCGCAGCGCTCTCATCGCCGTGCGTGGCACCAGCAACCCTGTGCCGAAGGCAGCGCGGCGAGTCCTGTGCCAGTCCGGAACAAAAACCCGGTGCGGGGACAGTGACGTGCTCCATCGAGAGGGCCCAGCGGAAGACACAAGCATCGCGCTTCCGGCGTTGATGGTTCGAGACGGCGGCGACCTGGCCAAAGCCAGTTGTGGACCTGGAAAAGCAGCAACCGAGGCACTAGCTGCACTGTTACATCCAGCCGAAAAGAAGCGTGAGATATTGTGCATCGACGATGACGCTATTCAGCTTAAACTGCTCAGGCGGATCGTCGAGCAAGCGGGCTTCGCGTGCACCACCCTTAGCACCGCCGAGGCTGCCCTGGAGCTACTACACAGTCGAGCTGCAGAGAGTGGGACCAGCTCCTTCCCGGAATCACTGATCATGGATATAAACCTTGGAACTGACTGCATGGACGGCATACAGGCAATGCAAGCCGTGCGCGAGCGGTATCCCGACGCCATCTTGCCGGTGACGCTGTGCTCGAGCGACCAAGATCAGATATCGTACGGCGTCGAGCTGCAGACCAGCTGCGACACCGCCACGTCGTGTATATTCAAGCCTTTCAACAAAGCAGCGGTACTGGCGTGCATCAAGAGTCAGGCCAAGGTAGCGGAGCTGCAGCGGTGCCGCAGGCTACTGAGCTCCATCCTGCCGCCGTCAGTCGTGTCGCGCTTCGAGCCCTCCCGCCCCAAAATCATTTCCGACTATCACGAAGAAACGACCGTTCTTTTTAGTGACGTCGTGAGCTTCACCACCAAGGTGGCGACTTTCAGTACCATCGAGACCATGGGGGTTCTGCATGAAATGTTTTCGTACTTTGACTGCCTCACCGACATCTACGGCGTGTCCAAGGTGGAAACCATAGGTGGGCATCCGACCCCCCCCCCCCCCCCTCGGGCCCTCGGTCGGCACGGAATTTAACTTCAAGGCCCCGCTCACTCGTCCCGATTCGCAGGCGATGCATACATGGCTGCAGCAGGGCATCAAGCCGAAAGCCGTGGAGATCATGCTCTACGGATCGTGCAGATGGCAACCCTCATGCTCAAGGTTGCCGATGTCGTCGCGTGGCCCGACGGCAGTCCGGTCACTATCCGCGTTGGGATCCACTCTGGGTCGGTGCATTCTGGTGTTGTGGGCTTCAAGAACCCTCGCTACTGTTTGTTTGGAGATACCGTCAATACAGCCAGCCGGATGGAGAGCACCTCCTTCCCGATGTGCATCCAGCTTAGCGATCCTGCAAACGCAGCGTTGCGCGCCCAGCTGGCAGCGCGCGAGGCTGGCGACCTCCGGATTTCGTGGGGGAATAGCGGCGAGGAGGTGCCTGAGATGGTCGCTCTTGGCGTCAGGAACATCAAGGGCAAAGGACAGATGCACACGTGGATGGCGTGTGTCGGAGACTGGGTGAACGGCCTGAAGCAGAAGCAAGAGCAGGAAGCCGAGCTGCTGAGGGCCCCGCGACGCTCGAAGAGCTTCGGCGCCCCAGGAAAGATGCGGCATGTGCTGGACTCTACCATCGTCCTGCCGAAAATTGAGGCACAGGTGTCAAACGGTACTTGTCCCAGCATTGGCGACAAGGAAACCACACACCGTACTCGACGCGCACCCCGGGAGCAGAAGGCTTATTTGCCGGGTGCCCCACGTAAAGTCAAAGTATTCGCTTCCTCCCGCACAGCGCGAGATGAGAAGGGCTCGATATCCACCGGTGCCGTGCCGGATACTCGTGGAGCGGGATCGTCGTCCAGCAGCACTGGACGCTCGACGACCTTGCGCCTTGCTCGTACATCACGGAAGCATCGTAGCTTGACTAGCAATGGCGGTGCAGCCGGGCGAGGAGAACTAGTGCAAGCGGCCTGCCACACTTGCTGACTGAGTGGGCAAACTGGCAAAGGGCAGTATTGCTGTTCGCTTGGTCGAGTGGCCAAACCTACCCCATAGGCTAATATGTATTACTACATGCTTACAGCGTAGAAATTAACCTCTGATTGATAGCATGGCGCGGGGCTGCGAAGCTCCTAGCCATAGTATTAGTTTTTTTAATCAACTTTGAGCACTAGTTAGGAACAACGTCCCCATGATGATGATAAGCCCATGCTGCCGTGATGACTTGGAAGCTTCGAAGAAGTTTGCGCGGGACGGGCTTCCCTGGGCCACTGAGTGCTTCTGCCCGCCCACCATTCTTTTACATATTAATGAACTCCAACACACAAACTACAGTTGGAGTGTGGCATCTCCACACAGCTGTTCTGATGTGACCCTACAGTGTGGGCACCGACGCACCTATAAGCCCCCCCACTAATACGATTAGTCATAGTTATGCTGTGGTTTCGTTTACATTTGACCTCTGATATGCAGGGGCAGGCTCTTATTCTCAGTGAGGGAAAGGGCTAGGGCGCGCAAAGGGGCCCGGGGGGGGAGGGGGGGGGGGGGGGGGGTTGCAACATTCCACATACTGTACCACGCTGTGGGTTCGCGGTATATTGTCGTTTTTGACCCCCTCGCAAAAGCGACGAACTGTATTTATCTTGAAATAAATATAAATCAGAATGCGCCACGACAAATACCACGGAGATATTCCAACTCGTTGCTGCGAAATAATTCATTGTTTTCCGCCCTGCAAACCCAATAAAATGTGACGGTATATGGGCCTTAGTTTATATACTTACAGCCTCAACGCCTGTGGTCTGCCCTCCACTCGCCGCTGGGCGCAGCTGACGTCGCGCTGAGGCGGCTGAGAAGCCTACACAGGGGCTTTTAGGCGCCCACACGGCGGGCAGATGGACGAAGACCAGCACGTGTGCGCCGTGTCAGGTGGCGATGGCAAAGCAGAAGCGTGTCATGCCGTGGGCAGTGCCGTGGGGGGAGCCGCCGCCATCGTGAGCCGCGCCTTCACTTGGTCTTCCTCGTCGCCGGATCCTCCTCTGCCGGGAGCGGCGGCGCGGACGGAGTGTCCGCGGCGGAGGAGTGCTTGCCTGACTTCCCGCCTCCACCCGACCCTGCCAAGGCCACACAACATCAGCATCAGCATCGCCATCATCAGGAGCCGCAACCATCATGCCAGAGCAGAGTGGCCGGCCAACCAGCCAACCAGCAAAAGGCCGACAACTTAGACGTCGCTTCTTCATTTTTCGATCAACATTGTCAATCAATGATAAGTTTTAACCATGCGCAGTCCTTTGTTGGTTTTGGATACCGTAACCACACTTTTGGTTCGCGGTATATTGTCATGGTTGAACCCCCCCCCCCCCCCCCCCCCCGGTGACGAGAGAAATACTTCATTTGTGTTGAAAGTGTATCGAAATGCGGCACAAATGCCACACCGATCTTATGCCACACCGTGACTCGTTGCTGCAAAACAAGCCATGATTATTGGACCCGCGAATCCGGTAAACTGGTATGCTACACGGGGCTACTCGTCCAAGACATGAGAGCAGACACAAATTGACATACATGTCGTCACGGCGGCAGAGGCCGGTGTGGTACCTTACGCATGCTGTGAGGTCGTTATGTATTACTGTATTAATCTGACAACCCTTCCAACCCCCCCCCCCCCCCCCCCCGCCCGCCACGAAGAGAGGGCTTTTTTTATTTGGCAGTATATCAGAAACCCTGCGGCTCCTTGTTAGTCTCTCTCACTTTTTGTGTCTTTGTCTCTATCAGAATACACAACAAACATAGCACAGCATCTCCGACTTGGCGGTGCCAAACCTGCGAACCCAATTTAATGTTATGGTAAGCACCCGCTGCTACGTTGAAGGCATGCAACCAGCTGGAAGGCATCGCCACATCGAGAATGGGGAAATCGGTTTCGGAGCATTGCAGCAAATTCCGTACCCGGTGCCCCACTACGGCGGCGCATGCGAGTGTTGGGATCTCACTGGCGTCTTTGTGTGAGTATCGCGCAGGCACCTTTGAACGTAACTATGACAATGTCGATGGTTGTTCACGTGCCGAGTCCGTGGATGGGAGTCCTTTAGAACTGCAGGGTCAATCTAATGTGTGCTCAATTGGTTTTGGTTTGTGTTGAGGGTTGCGGGTCGGGATTCTGAAGGCATATGCTCTCCTTTGGGGAGTATCAGGGTGGGACTTTGGGCGGCTCGGGCATAAGGAGGTATCGGCCGGCAATCGGCCGCTCGCATGCGTTTCTGAAATGCCAATCTTGCGCTTTCCTCATACATTATGCGAAGCGGGTACAATACTTGCTGCAGTACACAACTGTATCAAAATTGTGTATAAAAATAATGAAAATTTCCGGCCCGGTGACTGTCTCCCGCATCGTCAAATTAGTGTGTGTGTGGGGGGGGGGGGGGGTGGGCAACTCTGTGGCGGGTAAGATCGGCCCCACAACCCTCTCCCAGTGAAGTACAAGTAGTATGTTGCGCAGTACATCTCGCGACGAAACGGGACGCTTGTCGAAACGGGACAAAGGATATGAAGACAGCATCCTGGAGAAGTTTACCGAGGCTCGAGCCTGAGCGTGCCGCTTTTTAATTATCTATCAATTCTATAGGGTACAGAACTTAACGCTGGTATATCGGGTACTCGTACACGGCCACGGCGCAAACGGTATCTGCCGGTCGAGAACGCTGTGCTTCTGTTTGAAAAATCGGGGGCTAGGTTTTGGCCGCCTATCCGGTCTATCGATGTACACATGCTTTCCTTTGGGAAAATCAGAATTGGAGTTCGGACAATTTCGAAAAAATGTTTGTAAAAAAGTTCAGGATTGGAGTTCGGGTGGGGGGGGGGGGGGGGGGGGGCTAAGACACCAAAGAAGGGAGGTATCTGCCAATAGGCAGCGGATCGTCAGTCACCACGTGCAGCCATATTGCGGGGCCTTGGAGCGACTTGGCTTGAGCGCAGGACAGTATGTTGTCCTTCTATTTCAACTTGGGGTTAATGGGGGGGGGGGGGGGGGGGGAGGGGAGGCATGTGGCATATCGCTGGCGGCGGGTGACTCACCAGAGGCGCCGCCGCCGGGCGCCCCGCCCTTCCGCATCTCTGCCACGATCGTCTCGAGCTCTTCCTTGCGCAGGAGGAGGTGGTACAGGCGGTACAGCGTGCTGCGGGGGCGATGGCATGGGGCACTGTCAGCCCCCAATTCTGCTTCAATCAATGCGACAGCGTAGACTTGCCGTCTCATATTTGGGGGGGAGGGAAGTATTGAGGTACGCTTTACACCATTCCACAAACAATGACACGGAGTTACGTCCACTAATAAAATTCGACGATCCCAAAGACCGCGACCGAGCGGGTTGTTATTCTCCTACTCAATTCTGATGCAATGATGTACTTGCCGTAAGCAGCAAGCCCGCTGCGTGGCGTGTACGGGGACAGTGCAATGTCAGCACTTCAGGAGGCCTGTGCAGCATGTCGCGCCGCAAGATAAGCATGGTGCAGGCATCATTCCCGCTGAGTCAGTGCTCGGGATACTCATTGTGCGTCCCATTGTGCCAGATTTGCTGTGAAAAATAAGTTCGCACATTGGCGTCTAAAGTTTGCCTGTAGTTGGCACAAGGGGGGGGGCGCACAGCCAGGCGGTGAAGCAGAGCACGGCGATCCAGAAGTTGCGCTCCTGGCGCCACTTGGGGCCCAGGATGCCAAGCTTCACGTTG
Organism: Tetraselmis striata; assembly: GCA_006384855.1. Classification (NCBI taxonomy): domain Eukaryota; kingdom Viridiplantae; phylum Chlorophyta; class Chlorodendrophyceae; order Chlorodendrales; family Chlorodendraceae; genus Tetraselmis; species Tetraselmis striata. Next base: position 35,572 of record VCJN01003395.1, on the reverse strand, counting down.
GGCGACACCGCGCCCGCCTCGTCCAGCTGGTCGCGCACGCGCTGCGCCATTGACCAGGTGTAGTGCGTCGTGGCTGCGGGGAAGAGCGGGGCCATCCGCCACGCACTTCTCATTGTGACACGCAGGGTAGCCGCTCCGCTGCTGATGTGGAGCGGCGGTTGAATTGAACTATGTTGGAATCGCAAGATCCACATGTGTGGGATCCATATATGTAAATATATATATGAATACATATATATAAATACATATGTACACATATATATGTATATATATTTGTATATATGTGTATATATATTTTTTATAAGTATATATATTTTTATATATATGTACATATTTCATGTATATGTGTATATATATATGTATTACTAAAAGTATCCCGTGTGTATTCAACGTCTGTGCTAGCCTGCGGCTGCCAAGTCGCTTTGAAACACACCAACATGTGACCTTAACATTGAGGTGCGGGCGAAGCGTTCTCAAAGTTTTCATACATCTGCCGTTACTGCCGTTACATATATTAAGCCGAACTGGGCGCCGCACGCTCATAGGCGCGGCGGCATCCGCAGCAGGCTAGCTGCCACATCACAGCAGTTTCATGGGTACTTCTTACCACGCAAAATCGGGACTGCACTCGCTGAGCCCCCCTCCCCTTCCCCCCGCCCCAGTTCATGACACCAGTCAGGAGTCGACGATGGCAGAGTCCCCTAAGTAGCTACCGTACCATGGAACGCGGTTTACGAGTGCCCCCAAAATGAATCGCTTTGCAGGGGTGAGCTTGAAGGTACGTGGAGTCTACGCGCTGGTTTATTCAGATTGACTCCAAGATGCAGATACTCCACGGTATAGTTTCCCCCGCCTCGCGGACCAGAAGTGTGTGTGTGTGTTGGGGGGGGGGGGGGGGGGGGGGGGGGCACAGCAACAATCCTCTACAATACACAATAACAAGGTGTGGTTACTTGCGCTGATGCGATGTGTTGCATGTAGGGTTTCTAGACCCTAGGGTGTGCATCCATGGCCGGCCCCGGCCCCCATCAGCACTCACCAATCAGCGCGGCACCCGTGACGGTCATCATGACATGAATGAGGCGGTAGCCGCCCACTGTGCGGAGCATCATGGCCAGCACCCGAGCGGAGGGGGGGAAGGGGGGTCAGCCGCCCGTGCCCTGCTGTGCCCAGAAGGTGAGCTTGCAAGAAGGTCATGGTGCAGGTGGGGACAAGAGTGAGGTTGAGGGGGGGGGGGGGGGGGGGGGGGGCGGCGCACCCAGCGAGAAGGACATCACTCTGTTAGTAAAGTACAGAACCGCGCGCCGGAAGGGACTGCAGTGGCGCCGTCCGAGGTGCGCCAGGTTGGTGGGCCCGGGGGGAGAGGGGAGGGGGGGTGTTGGTCAGGCACGGCCGGATAGGCAGCCATCCCGCTTAGTCATCCCAGCGCCTGCAGAACAGCAGGCTGCGCCCCTGCACTGCCGCGCGCTTAGCGCTCCTCGCCGGGCGGCTAAACACACAGGATGGGACCAGACGCGCTGTACTGTGGGGACGCAGCTGCATGTCACGCCTTCACAAGCTGGATACCACAGACTGCTCCCGTGACATCTAGAGCTGAACATCCGTGACAGGAGCTATCGCGCGCTTATTGATGTTTTCCGGGGTGCCGAGTACGGGGGGGCGACAGAGTCCCATGCCTCCTCCTGCTCCGGCTGGTCGCTACCGGTAAATCGCGCGCTATGAGCGGTCGCTACTCAGCAGATAGTTCCGTAGGTAGCTAGTCGTAAGGGTGTTACTGCTATGGGAAGTTAGGCGCTAATCATACTAACCAGCGAAGGCCACTTCAATACACTTCTTAGGCGTGCTATAGAGCGCGCGGTGGGGGGCGGGGGGGGGGGGGGGGGGGGGGGGGCGGGCGGGCTGCTCACGCGGGCGCGGGCATGCAGAGCAGCGCCAGCAGCACCACCGGGATGGGCAGGCATATCTCAATGATCAGCTTCCACTGCGACATCGCGGCGGACTTTGGGAGAGAGGTAAGAGGGACGAGACTACAGCTGAAGGCTGGGTGCTAGGGCGGTGCAAGAGGGATGGGACGTTGGGGTGGTTGCAGTGTGCGCGGTGGTGCGGCGGTGAAGTGGTTGCTTGGCCTGCCGTGTTGGCGGTCGGTCGGCTGCTGATTGACGCCCGGTGACGCCCGCCCGGCCGGACAGCGTGTCCGTCTCCTGCTGTCCTATTGATCTTTTATTGTATAGTCCCTAATCCTTACGGATCATATGTGCCCCCTTTCAGTAATGATTTCTCTCTATAGGATAGTCGCTATATTATTTTCCGCTCGCACGAAAGCACAGGACTACCCAGGCAATAGGAGACGACCCAGGCAATCGCGACTCTCCGTGGTTATGATCCTCATGTAGCGCGACTTGCTCGCGCGTTTTATGGGATAATCCTTAGCGATTGAGGATACTCCGTGGGTCGCTAAATATTCATATTCAGCACGCGCGGGGTACCTGTACTGGTAACTCACCCATCTACGGGCATCCTCAGTAGCGAATACCTGGTACATGTATGGCCGCTATACAGTCGCTAAAAAACATGTGAGTAGCCGATCGTTCGCGACTAGTTCCCCTACCTCTTGGGTTGAGCGGAGGAAAAGGAGAGCCGCGTCCGAAATCGCCTGGAATATGAGAGAATCGATACCGGTTACAATACGGTTTTATCACGGATTTTTAGGCGTCCGTCCTCCGTCCTCCGTCCTCCGTCCTCCGTCCTCGTGTGCTGCGTCTTCGTGAATGAACCGTCATACGTTCGATCTGTGCTCGTTTGATTTCTAGGCACTCCTACCACAGTCCGTAAAAATCCTGCGACTAAGACGGATCTATCGTAAATTATACCGGAAACATACTGCAAACATCACGAATGTCCTCCGTCCGTCCTGTCACATACGCGCTTCGCGTATGAACCGTCATACGTTCGGTTTTCGCTCGTTTGGTTTCACGGTACTGGTACGTGTACGGTCACATTATGAATGGATGCGCGTGTATTCTAGCCCAGGCACGTCATATATTCGTCTAAAACGCCAAAATAACGCGGTACCGCAGCGCGTTTTTACTGCTGAATCAGCAAGCGAGACTATATTCAGCGACTATTCCTTACTTATACGGTAGTCCAAGTATGATGCTGTAAAAAGGGGTCGCCGCGGTGCGGGGGCAGTCCTCCGACCCGGGGCCCGGCGTCCGTCGACGGACGGGCGACGGTCGAACGACGGCATCCGACGTCCGGTGCCGGTATAGGCGGCGGGCGTGGCGATTCGCGCCGTGCCCGCCCCGTAGACCTGACGACCGGCCCGACCTGCGCGGCCTCGTGCGGGATGCGGGCCGCCTGTAGGCGGCTTGTACTGTATTGCTGATCTTGTAGTGCTGCTTTTTTTTTTTGGTGATACAACTTTTAGCGTCGGGTTGGGTACCGGCCTTTTTGTAATGCACACCAGTAGTCAGCGGCCCGCTTTTACGCGGCTTGCAGATTTAATCTGTTTTACAAAATAATCTCTTTTGAAAAATAAATTACTGACAAATCTAACGCTAAAAGCATTATTACCCGGAAACAACAGTATTAAAATATCAACACTACAAGCCGGCTAAAAGCGGCCCGCATCCCGCACCACGCTCAACCCAAGAGGGCACCTCCACAAATCCCCGGCGCGAAGCGCCGCTTAGTCGCTAATACATCCTGATATGACGATTAATCGGTTTGAATAGTCGTCGAGCTACACACTTCCAAGATCGGAGGATTCCGTCTCGTCGCGATTGCTTCGTAGTCGCTACCGAGTGGGTCTCTATAACACGTACCGTAGCCTTTCAAGATATCCGTATTGTTATGTAGATTTACTAGCGCTATCATTTAAAAAGTACTAATCCTAGAGCTACCGTACCGCACTGCCTGTTAGCCCCAATGCTCGGCTGAAATTGCGATTGTGGTGCCGCAGCGGCGCGCGCGCCGCCGCATCGTCACCCGGCGGAACACCATGCGCTGTCGCCATCTATGCCTGCTGGTATCATTCCCCGCCTGGCCGGCGCACAAGAGCAGCTGCTCGCGGCCGTCGAAGCGTCACCGCCGCCCACGCCGAGCTGACGCGCAGCAGAACTAACGCCCATAAGAGCAGCGCGCCCGACGCGGCCTTCAAGGACAGCTGCGGGGGTAGGCGGTGGCCGCTGGGCGTGCCCTCCTCACCATTCCTTGGTTGGTTGCTTGGCGGCCAGCATAGACAGGCACGGCTTCGCGTCCAGCCGGGGCGGCGTGTGAGGGCTCGAGTACTCGAGTAGGGGGCGGTAGCGGTGGGGAAGGCGACAGCAGGTGGGGAGAGCGGGGCACGGGAATAGGCCGGGGGCAGCGACGAGTCGTCGACGCCACCGCCATGTTCTTGCGCACAGCCTTCAACGGCTATGCCGTCAAGTTCAGCCCCTTCGAGGAGGGCAAGCTGGCGGTGGCGACCTCGCAGAACTTCGGCATCATTGGCAATGGCAAGCAGTACGTCCTGCAGGTGCGCGCCCGGTCGGGCACATGAGGGAGCCAATCGAGAGGGGAGGTGCCAATGGTCGGCTTGGTGGCGTCGTTATTCGCGCGCTCCGCCTGTGCTAAACAAGGGCGCCAGTGCCGCGCCTAATACTAAGGCCGCAGGGAACCATTGATGATCAAATAAGCCGGGCAGCATCAGGCACTACCTGATGAGGGGCTCCTCGGCCCGGGCCTGTCGCGGCTGAGCGATTGTGGCGGCCGGCCGGGGGCGCAGTCTGGGCCGCAGGGGATGGCGGTGGTGGCGGAGTTTGACACCATGGACGGCCTGTACGACTGCGCCTGGAGCGAGGTGCGCGGCTCCCAGTCACGTATCGAAGCCACCTTCATCGCGTGCTTGGCGCTTGGCAGGGTAGGACGGGGCGACAGGCGGGGAGAAGGGGGCCGGGGGGGGGGGGGGGCACGTCCCGTCGAGGGTGCTCTGGGCGAGGAAGAGGGCATGGCCACACGCTGCCCCTCACCCACCCCCCCTCTCCCCTAATTCCTGCTCTCCATCCGTGTGGTCTGCGCTGGGAGCAGGAGAACGAGAACCTGCTGGTGTCCGCCTGCGGGGATGGCAGCCTCAAGGTGTGGCAACCCGCCGACCCAGCGTGCCCATATACCCGGCCGCTGAGATGCGCAGTGCACCCTGTGCGCTCCGCGCGGCATGTGAAGGGTCGGCTGCAATGCTCTGCTCCGGAGAAAGCACTCCCCAACCCTCCCACGCGCTGGGACCCTCACGCCCAACTTTCCCCTCTCCCCCCCTCGCTCAGTGCCCTCGTGACCATAAACGGCTGCCTTGCCCCCCCCCCCCCCCCCCCCCCCCGCGGTGCAGGTGTGGGACCTAGCACGGCCACCGCAAGCCAACCCGCTGCGCTCCTTCAAGGAGCACACCCACGAGGTGCAGATGCGCCCCCCCCCCCCCCCCTCCCCTTCCCCTTGATGCACTGGGCTGTCTGCCGGCATGCCTCCTCCTCTCCCCCCCCCCCCCCCCCCCGTCCCATCCCAGAAACCAATCGCGGGCGGATGCCACGGCCCGTGGAGCCATCCTGGGCCGGAGTCATGCGGATAGCTGGGTGGCGAGGGGAAAAGAGGGGGAGGGAGGGCAACGGAGGCGAGCGGGGCGCGTTGTTGCCCATCGCTGCTGGCTGCCAGGCGAAGTGACAGCTGTGGGAAAGGGGGGGGGGGGGGGGGGGATGAACGGCGTGGGCTGTGTTACCAGGTGATGGCATTGGGAGGTGAGGCAGCAAGAGAGAAAGAAGGGACAGGGATCGGCGGTACATTTGGCTGCACCATGGGTGTGGCCCTGCATTGAGCTGGGCTGCATTGTGCTCTCTGAGCATATCAGGCGGACTGGAGGGGAGGAGGGAGGGGGGGTAGCGTGGTGCCGACTCTCATTTTCAGTGGCATTGTGGCACAAGTGGAAGGGAGATCGGGAGGGGGGGAGGGGGGGGGGGGGGGACAGCATATTCGGCGCTCGTTGTCGGGCTGGGCTCCCCCCCCCCCCCTCACCCCGCCTCTTCACTGCACTTCTCACGAGGTATAGGGTATAGTAGGCGCTTATAAAAGCAGACAAAGGCAAGGAGGGGTTTCCAGCCGTTCCGCACTCGTGGGGGGCTCTCACTTGTAGAAACTAGGCAAGGTGTTGGTCGGCGGACGTTGGGGGCTGGAGGGGGGGGGAGGGGGCATGGCGCCTTGTGAGGCTGGGTGGCTGGTCCCGTGCTTCGCCGCAAGAGTAGGCAGGGTTCAGCGGCGTACAGGTGCCGGCGCGAATGTCAGAACACTGCAAGCAAGCACCTGCGCTACCTGCCAGAGGTCAAGCGTAGATGGGAGCTGCAGTGAGTGTTTGCGTTGGTAGCATGCAGCCCCGATCCGAGCCCGGTGTGACGGGTTCTTTGCCAGATACGTTGGCATCTATACAAAGGCACCCCGTCCCTCGGTTAAAGTATGGGTGGACACATACCTAAGTTGCCCGGGTATTCAACGAGGATGGGTATGTGGCGGATGCGGGTGATGGTTGTGCGCAGCGCCACTTGCATAGGGCAGAGCGCGGCGGTTTTCTATAATCCCTCAGCAGACGAAGGGTTCTGGTGGGTCTGGGAGCCCCCTTGGTGTTAAACCCTGTCAAATCCTTGCGCAGGTGTACGGCGTGAACTGGAACATGGTGCAGCACGACAAGTTCCTGAGCGCCTCGTGGGACGACACCATCAAGCTATGGACGCTGGCACACCCAGGGTCGCTGCAGACGTACGTCGGCCACTCATACTGCGTCTACTCCGCGGTGTGGAGCCCCAAGCACGGCGACACCTTCCTCAGCGCCTCGGGGGACTGCACCGCCAAGGTGGCCGCCACCACCTGAGTGAATGCACACCACACTGGCGATGTTCTAGGCAGTGCTCTGTGCTGACTGCCCCACCGGCAGCAACGGCGATGTCGAGACGGCTGTTGGAAGGGCGGCTGCCGTAGCACTAGCAGCAAGAATAGGCTTGGAATTGTCTGCCAGGAGCGGTGTGTTTTCGGGGCATCATTCGATTTTGATGCAATGTATCTAAGTATTGTTGTGCCATATGGTTTCGGAGCATATTACTCGCTTGAGAATTACCTCATTTCAGTATTGGTGTATGTTATGGTTTCGGAACACTGGCCGCTTATGAACTAGCTCATTCGAGGATTGCTGCAGTGCCATATGATTTCGGAGCATAGTAGTCGCTTGAGAATTGCCTCATTTCAGTATTGGTGTATGACACGGTTTCGGGGCACTGACCGCTTATGAACTAGCTCATGCGAGGATTGCTGCATTGCCATATGGTTTCGGAGCATATTACTCGCTTGAGAATTGCCTTCAGTATTGGTGTATGACATGGTTTCGGAGCACTGGCCGCTTATGAACTAGCTCATTCGAGGATTGCTGCAGTGCCATATGGTTTCGGAGCATATTATTCGCTTGAGAATTGCTTCATTTCAGCATTGGTGTAAGATATGGTTTCGGAGCAGTGAACGCTTATGAAGTAGCTCATTCGAGGATTGCTGCAGTGCCATGTGGTTTCGGAGCGTGTTATTCGCTTGAGAATTGCCTCATTTCAGTATTGGTGTACGCTATGGTATCGGCGCACTTACCGCTTATGAACTAGCTCATTCGAGGATTGCTGCATTGCCATATGGTTTCGGAGCATATTAGTCGCTTGAGAATTGCCTCATTTGAGTATTGGTGTATGACATGGTTTCGGAGCACTGGCCGCTTATGAACTACACCCCTCCACATAAGTCCGGGTTTTGCATTTTCGATCGCAAAGCGCATGCATGGGCGAGGATATCGCCGGCTGCATGTGCATACATGCTAACAACAGTGGGAATAGTTCGGGCGAACGCCTATTGTGCGCTTTATACCCACCCGCGCGACAACACGGCCATTTGTGGGCGCCCTTTCAAAAACGCGAAATCATTGCATGGTGCGTTGGCGCCAGAAAGTTGTGGGTTACGCCAACCGTCCAAACCTATGGAAATAGCAGCACTCGTCGCACCAAACTCGGTGGATACGGCCCTTGGCATAAGTTGCACACACCGTGCGTGTAGGCCACTGAAAGCATGTCGCTATAGGCACGACGTGACACCCCAACGTCAAGTTGGCCACTGTGGGGAGCAGTTTTGGGGTGAAAATAATGTTGTTTCTGTGGCGAACGCACGTAGGAGAGGCGCTCGATGGCCCCCTTGGCGTAGGGCAATGCTCTACTATGGGGGCACGTGGTGGAATGCCAGTTGCACCGTTTCGTGGGCGGGGTGGCGCGGTAGGGGCGTGGATTTTGATTAATATGAAATTCCTTGAAAAATGCCGTGGAAAATGGCATTTTGGCTGGTAGATGTGTGTATCGCTAGGAGGCGGCACATGCCAAGTGTTGGTGGTCCGTGGTCATCCACATACATAACGCTCTCGCGCAACTGAGTATGGGGCTTAGACACGCACTTGGCGCAAAGCCACGCGCCCGATATGGGTGGGCACATGAGGCAGTGAGGGGCAACTTGGATGATCATCTTTGGGGATTTTTCCCGGAGACCCAAAAAAAGATTTTGTGATTATGGAAGAGTGTTCCCGACGCAGAATTGAACGAGGAATCGCGTGGTATTTTTAAAAAGTTTTTCTGAGCAAACCCTGAGAAGTTATAGCGTTTTGAAGCCAAGGGGGTGTTGCTGCGCGTGGCCGACACTGATGCCATGCCAGCATCGCAACGCGACATGCACTTGCCGCCGCCCACACGGCTGCACCCCAACCAAATGCACCCGAGCGCCTCGCCAATGTGTTTCCTCACGCGTTCATGGCCATCCCGCCGTGTGGTTGTCTATTCACGCGCGTCGGCGTGTGCGTGATACCGACCCCGGTTTTGGTGCAGTTGCAGGCGACGCCCATCCACGCACCAAGTGCAGCGTGATTCCCTAGTCAAAGGTCATTAAGCTTCGGTTTGAGCCACTCGTCATGCAGGTTTTATAAAGCCCTCTGAGATTCCAGGGTTTCATCTCATATACCATGCGTTCAGGTACCCTAGACTTGTGAAGTCTTGAGACTGCCGAAAAGGGACCCCAAACTTATGTGCAGGGGTGTAGCTCATTCGAGGATTGCTGCAGTGCCATATGGTTTCGGAGCATATTAGTCGCTTGAGAATTGCTTCATTTCAGCATTGGTGTAAGATATGGTTTCGGAGCAGTGAACGCTTATGAACTAGCTCATTCGAGGATTGCTGCAGTGCCATGTGGTTTCGGAGCGTATTATTCGCTTGAGAATTGCCTCATTTCAGTATTGGTGTACGCTATGGTATCGGCGCACTGTCCGCTTATGAAGTAGCTCATTCGAGGATTGCTGCATTGCCATATGGTTTCGGAGCATATTATTCGCTTGACCCTCATTTCAGTATTGGTGTACGATATGGTATCGGCGCACTGGCTGTTTATGAACTAGCTCATTTGAGGATTGCTGCAGTGCCATATGGTTTCGAAGCATAGTATTCGCTTGAGAATTGCCTCATTTCAGTATTGGTGTACAATACAGTTTCGGAGCAGTGACCGCTTATGAACTAGCTCATTCGAGGATTGCTGCAGTGCCATATGGTTTCGGAGCATATTATTCGCTTGAGACTTGCCTCATTTCAGTATTGGTGTACAATACAGTTTCGGAGCACTGACCGCTTATGAAGTAGCTCATTCGATGATTGCTGCAGTGCCATATGGTTCAAAGCATATTATTCACTTGAGAAATACCTCATTTGAGTATTGGTGTTCAATATTCTGTGTTGGGGCAGAGTATTCGCTTGAGATCTGCCACACTCGGGTATTATTGATACGCAATGTGGTTTCACAGCGACTGCGACTGCTGCGACTGCGACTGCGGCTGTTACTGCGGCGATGGCAATCAACGCCGATGTCACAGCACTGGTACCAAGGCGATTGCGCAAGAGTGTTTAAGTCCTTGATCAGTAGCAAGACAATTTCTGACCATTGGCCAGAGCTCATCTGCCACATTAGAATGCTGTGGTCCTAGATGGCTTCAGAGCATTATTGCCTTAAGATCTACTGTCACTGCCTTCCGGTACTGCTGTGTGATAAGGTTTCGGAACAAGAAACCTGCGAGTGCGGCTGGGGCGAACAAGGCGGTTGCTTTTAACACCAGCAGCAGGGCGACTGCGCCAGGGTGTAAATGCTAATCAATAGCAAAATACGGGTTAGAACGGTTTCGAACCCTTATCTAGTTTAGGGTCTAGTTTAGGGACCCTAAACCCAGCAGCTGTGTCACTGCTCTTCACCCGCATCAGCATGGGGAACCTTAATATGCAACGTTACGAGGGAGCCACGCCGTTTCCGCGCTGCCGCCCCTCTGCCTCTGCGCTCTCTCACCCCTAGCGGCATTGACCTCAGGTGTGGGACATCCGGCAGCCGCGGCCGAGCCTCAGCATCGCGGCGCACCAGTTTGAGGTGCTGTCCGCGGACTGGAACAAGTACCAGGTGACTTCCCGGCCGGTCACGCACCCGCCGCCGCCCTTGCTCGCGCCCCCGCTCGCTCTCTGTGCCCTGAGTTTTCCTCCGCTTCCCTGTCCGCTGAACGATCTCACGTCGCGCGGGGCCCCTGCAGGACACGGTGATCGCGACGGCATCGGTGGACAAGGAGATCCGAGTCTGGGATATTCGCAACCCGGGGAAGCCGATGAACACGCTGCGCGGCCACCAGTGAGACCATCGCCACCACCACCCTTCCCTGCCGCTGCCTGAGTATCTGTGACTAGTGAGGCCGGCCTTTTCTTTTGCGCCAGCAGAGTAGCAGAGGGAGCGACCTGTGTTTCCTCGTATCTACTTACCATTATTTACTGCTTGTACGCCGATATTTGCGGACACACATGGCAAAGAGGCGAGGTGCCCGGCAAAAGAATATTAGAAAGTATCAGTCATCGCGATGACGCCGGCACAGGATGAGCGATGACAAAGAGAAGGGCCGTCGCTGTTGCTTTATCAATGGTGAGGTTTTTCATCGCTCGTGAAGATTGAGCCGCCAGTATGTCCGTCACATCAAGAGGGTAAAGATGGCAATTTGACAAAAAGTTACGCAATGGTCACCAATTGTTTTCGGATTCACGGGGAAGTCTACGCGGACATTGACGATATCACGACTATTATCTGCAGTAAACAGGGTTGCGGCGGGGGAGTCAAAGTGGCATTGGAAGCTGATGAGGAAATTGGACGGAGCCAGAGATATCTGAGCCGGAGTGGCGTTAATTTCGCGACGCAATGTCATGCGTGACAAAGCGCACCGGGGCCCGTGAAGTTTTATTCCTGACGCCACTGTGCCGTTCGATGTATTATTCGCACGGGTCTTTACACAGTCTTAGGCATGGGTTTTTAAGGCTTTTGGTTGACAGGGTGTCGTTTCAGGGTTTGGGAACTCCGTTCAGCCCTAAGACCCCGCGTAGCAAAGGTCTCCGGCGTCAAAGCTGCATATGGTGTACGGGGCAAATAACGGGGTTTAGGGACTGCGCTGTGTTTGCAGAAGAGGTGTGTATAGGTAGACAGTGTGTTTCCCCGGTTAGGACTGTTGTTGCATACTATCGACACGACTTTGATGCGAATTTGCCAACTCGGATACCATGACAGATGCTTAACGCCACATACGTTGCCAATGTGGCATGCACCTGTACATGTACTTGTACAGCAGTACCTGTACCGGTACCCGTGCGACTTGGCACCCGTTATATATCAGTCCCGTTGAATCCAGCAGTGGTCGATACTTGCGCGTAGGTGGCGATCTGTTTTTTTCCAGGCGGTGACGACGAGCCGCAGTGTTTTTCCACCCTTCTAGCGCATTCCATGTGACCGGTATACAACCAAACGCATCAAGAACGCGTAAAAGTGACGAGGATGACCGCCGCATAACCGGTGCGATAGTCGGTAGTCGCTAATTCGTGATATCGTCGTCTATCGGCCTTAAGCATGACCCAACGCAAAAAATATACGCGAGATACTCATAATCGATGGAGGGTACCAACGCAAACTATTTAGTTGGCGCTTTCCGAAATTGATTCGCAATCGGACTACAAGATCTATCTGTCAATGTTTTTTCGAGATATCCAAACTATCAACGAATTTCTATTTTATTCTATTCGATCGTATCATGTTTCTAGTTGCCGAACTTCCATCCTAATAGCCTGTTGAGTTCGGCCTCATCGCGGACGACATCTGGGGATATCAAAATAGGACTTTGCAGTATCTCAGTAGGTCAAGTCCCCTTGTGGTCACACTTAGTAAGGCTCTCACAGTCTTTCTGGCGCCCCCCCTTGGCGTATTGTCATGCAGGTACGCGGTGCGGCGGGTGCAGTGGTCGCCGCACCACCCGTCGCTGCTGGCCTCGTGCTCCTACGACATGAGCGTCTGCCTGTGGGACACAGCGGCGCCGCCCACCGACTCGCTTGTGCGCCGCTTCGACCACCACACCGAGTTTGCGGTGAGATGCGCCCCACCCTGGCTCATCCCTATTATATCTTGCCTGTACCTGTGGTGTCACCGGCGACTTCCGCTAAGGGGGGGGGGGGGGGGTCACAGCCGCTAATAAGTGTTTCATACCTAATACCACGGTGTGGGTGCAGACACCGTCATCCTTACGTGCCAGCATGGCATTGCCGTAGTACGACTCCCCCTCCCCCACATCCCCCACCCCCGGCCTACACTTTCAGCACTACAACTGCAGCCCAGGAATCAGGGCGGGCACTACACCCAGGTCCTTTAGCTTCGATTGCTACGACCGTCCGTAGGACATACATTGCCGAGTAGCTGGTGAGAGGCACCCGGGTCTCGTTGCTCCTCACAACAGCTTCAGTGTGGTTATTAAAGGGTCACTTTCTGGACCTCTGGGGGTCTCCGTACCCCCATCACAAGCAATGGTTCTGAGGTGTTTCGAGCTTTTTATTCCAGCTCGCCAACGGCCAGGGTTTGTTGCCCACATCACCAAAACTTGGGCCAGTTAATGGTCGATAATGGTCTGGTTATTACATCAAGCTTGCACACATATATTTTTACTTCTTGTTTATTTATGTATATATATATGATACACATATATATACATATGTGTATATAAGTACATACACACACTTATATACATACATATATATGTATATTATATTATGTTCCGATGTTCCAATGCACCCATTCAACCCTTTCATGAGCCTCCAATAGGGCTTGTATAGGAACCACGAGAACCTTCGCTAAAGTTTGGCTATGCTTCCGTCGTCAGTCGACCTCTGACAGGTCAGGCGAGTTCTTATACGCCGCGTTGTTAACACCGCGGCGGCGCGCCTGACGGCTGAACCGGGCTACGTCCTGCCCCTGGCGCTGCCGTGTGCCCCTTGATGTGGCAGGTCGGCCTGGACTGGAGCATGCTGGTCGAGGGGCTGCTTGCAAGCAGCGGATGGGACGAGATGGTGTACGTGTGGCACCGGGGCTCGGACCCTCGATCACAGGGCATCTAACTGTAAGGCGCGTCGCGGCTGACGGATCGCACCGGCACTGACGACCGTGCTTCAACCAATAAGCGTCTCCAGCATAGAAACAAACGTGTGTGCATGTGTTTACAGCAATGTGCCGCACGAGTAGTATTGTAGCAGCAGCAACAAGGGTTCGCATGCAGCGCGACCCCGACAGACGCTTGGCCACTTGCATGTAACATTGCCGTAGTGGGTGCTTGTTTCTCACTCCGGAAGTGGGTGCTTGTTTCTCAGGCGGCGACAGGGCTGCTTTGTCATCGCAGTGATGAGGATCGGGGATGTATGGGTATTACAGAGAGTGGCGGCACAGCAGTGGGAGCGCCGCCCCACAGGATTATCAACAGGATGTTGCATTAATGTGGCAGAGTTCTGGTCATCACATGCCTGCAATCGCTGACAGCAACAACCGATCGGAACAAAAATCAAGAATATATATAATCGCTCAAATCTTAACGACGCGCTTCGTTAGGGGCGTCGCTGCTAAAACCGAATGACGCACGGTATTGTGGTTCCACGGTCTGTCCGCCCGCCCTGGCATTGAGCCCAGAAGCACCTCGACGGGCTATCGACGTGAATTACGATGGCGGACTCTCCGGGGCGCAGCTGGTCGTGATGCGGCTGTCGCTATGCGTAATGACAAAGTCTGTCTCGCACCGCACCTGCCCCAGCACAACCGACGGGTCGGCGGCGTCGAGGCAAAGCGCACGCATCGCCTCCCCGCCCGCTGTGGGCTCGAACTTGAACGTTTGGCTCCCGAGCAGGCACTCCATCGTCGTGAACGACTCGCCACTGTCGCCGTCGCAGACCGGGTGCGCTGACAGATCGGCCGAACGCATCGAGGGCGGGAGGTGTCCGCCGGAAACCCCCACCAGTCGGCGCTTGGTGCCCTGAACAGCGAGGTACGTAATGTCGATGTCGCCCGACGCGTGCAGCAGGAGCTGGAAGCTGTTGACGCCTTCTGGCTGGCCGTAAGTTGGCACGTCGAGAAACGTGATCGCCAGAGTCTGGTCGCCGATTTGCTTCCACGACACCTCCGCGCCCGACTGATGCGGCTCGAGGTCGGTGAATAGAGCCGACACCTTAGGCGACCGGTAGTGGCGACTCAGTGCCGGGGAGTGGCTGGCGCCGTCAGAGTCGACGAACTCCACGAAGCCGTTGCTGCTCACATAAGCGGCGGCATATTGGGCCGAGAAGAAGGGGAAGCGGAAGCCGCGCGCAAAATTGATAGTTGATTTGTCGTCGTCGCCCAGCACGAGACGCGTCCCGCCGGTTGGGTCGACGGGGAACTGCGAAGCGGGGGAGCGGCAAGCCTCGTATCGGCCCGAGCCGTCGTACCGCAGCGTAGAGTAAGCAAGATCGAAGTCACTGTACGCCTCGAAAATCTCCGCCTCTCCGTACACTGGCTCGGCGGCGGGCATTGTGGTAGGCGGTGGCGCCATCGTCGGGGCAGGGGTGGGACTCGAAGTTTGCGCCGATTGGACGGTGACTTCGTCGGCGGAGAAGCATCCCTCTGAAGGGCAACGCGGCCCGCATGGCGACTCGTCCTCCAAGTAATTTCCTCTACCATTGCAATTGCCGGGTCGCAGATACCTGCGCGAGGAGAATTGACAGCATTAAGTACCAGCACTGAGGTTAATATTGCAAAACATGCTGGCAATGATCTGCCCAAGCAAGTTTCTACCCTGCCACGCGGTAATCATCGAGCAACATGCCATGGAGAGACGAGTGTGTGTGAGAACTGCGCCACCAAACATATCGAAACGATTCATATCACTGTGAAAGCACGTGTATTCCGCTGTTATACAGTGCCAAGACATATCCACTCCGTGCCCATGTTCAAATCGAATTCATATCACAAGCATGGAGTTTGTCAGTTGCTTCGTCTATCCGTCAACATAAGCCCCTTAATTATTCCGTACATGAGCGACTGCATCATAAGATTACGAGTAGTGCAATTCTTAATGTGCTGCAGAGATGCCAGGATGTCTTATCCTAAACTTAAAAGGAGGTGTGGTAGTATAATAAGGGGTGCCAAAATCATCTAGGATGTAGACAATGGCCGGTGACCTTGCAGTGCACTCACCGGCAGACCTGGATATGGCCGCAAGGCCCAGAGGCTGAGCCACACCCCACGTACTCCGTCGCCCGCCAAAGGACCTGGGTGTAGTGCCCGCCCTCCGTGCTCTCTTCGTTCTCCTGCAGGTGTGAAAGGGGCGGTCAGTAGGTGCAGTAGAGCCAATACCCTAGTTCTAGTCCAAGTTCCGTTCTTGTGTTGCGGAGGAGTATTTTCAATACGATAGAAGAGGACGAATATTATATATATACTTCTTCACTTGATGCTACTACAGTATATATATTCGTGGCGTCAAATATAATGCATGGAGCTAGCGGTTGTACGGTTGTCTAAAACCCCGGGCCGCCTGGCTGCGGCGGGCGCGGCGATTGTACAACTAGCGACTCGCTATAACGCTACGACTACGACGATAAGGATGAGGCTGAAGTAGACGCTAATTAGTCGCTGTATATGGTATCATGGGTACGCTGCAGGGTACGCTTGAGAAGTTGGCCCCGCGGCCCGGCATGCCGCCGTGGGGAGGCGGCGCACCGTCCACGCGGTTAGGACTTCCTCGGCCGAGCGGGGGCCGCCCCAGCCCCAGTTCATCGCCAGGTTCTCCCCGAAGTCGCAGTCCTCGCTGCCGTCGGAGAAGGCGGTGCGGCAGTGCCGGAGGCCGCAGTTGCGGGCGACCAGCCACTGCGCATACCAGGTGGATGAGGCCGCGAGGTCGCCGCTCCAGCGCAGCGGCACGTACGAGCGGCCGAACTTGGCGTGGTAGTGCTCCCTCCTCCGGTTATGCGCCCCCAGCCAGCCGCCCGAGTCCGGCTCGCACCCCGCCCAGCCCGTTGCGAGCGCCAGCAGTAGCGCGCAAGGCAGCCAAGTTCGCGGCATGATGATCAGTTGCTACTCAGTTGTGCGGAGTACCTGTGGGGACAGTAGTTATGGCCTCGCCGGCTGCCGCGGCCCCGTGCTGCCTGTAGCGACTGTATTAGGATTATGGGTAGCGACAATAACGGTAGCGACTGGCGACTATGATCTGAGATTCTGAGGCACGGGTACCAGGTACGTACGGGTAGCCACAATATGATCTGAGATTCTGAGGTACAGGTAAGGATTACGTACGGTAGCGATTCATCATCGCCCGCGGCGCCTGCTGGTGCAATGCTGATGCGTCGCTGCTATTACTAGGTTTAGGATGTAGGGTTTAGGGTCGCAACGTGCAGTAGTAGGGGGTACAGTCGTCGCAAACTACTAATTACAGCGTCGTAGACACGCTGCAAGGGTTTCAGTGTTACCAGTCTTGTCCCGGGGGCGAAAAAAACTAATTAATTTCCAGACCATGATCCGCTGCCAGGATAGTGCCTGGTAAGTCGCTACTTATTCTGGGGGAAATAATGCTAAATTTAAGTATCTTCGAGCCCAGCCGTAAAATCACATTCCAGGCGCTTGTGTTTCGGCCAGGCTACGACCGGCCCAGGGTTGTGCGTAACCAAAGTTAAGTGACGAAGTTCCGCGTATTTAAGCCGGCGGCAGAAAGTTACTTAAAGTTAAGTCAGCCTCCGATTTTGCGGAGGTTTGGAACTGACGTAACTCACTGAGAACCATGTATTATAAGACTACATATATGGGCAAGGGATATATGGTCACCACTACACTCACTACTCATCATCCAAATGTATCTCAGATGCCGTAGTGGCAACAGAGGTGCTAGTGGATTCGCTAGAATTGGACTCATCGCCATCATCAACAGCAGCTCTGCTATTCGTGCAAGGCCGATGGCAGGGTAGCCCGCCAATGTCGGGACTCCGGACGATGGCGCGCGCTGACTAGCCAACATGTGCAAGGAATTGGGGCCTCTGCGCACCATCCACAGCCCCGCCGAAAGATGAAGAGGAGGAGCGTGCGAGCTGTGGCAGGGGGCGGCGGCGATGATGTGCCGGTGTGTTGATGATTCTCGGATGTGCCGGTGAATCCGAGAGGACACCCTCGGAGATTGCGCGGCGAAAACATGCAGAGCGACACCCTCGGCGATTGCGCGCAGCCGCCCCGAGCAAGTAACGGGGACGAGTGTTGCGGCCCACTCTGCGACGAGGTAAATTGTTGGATGCGGGCGCGCTTGCGTAGCTAAGGTAGCTTTACTCGTAGTATGAGTTAACATACTAGTCGCTTCGACAAAGAGTAGTATAGCAAGCGTACATGGTATAAAGTATGAAGTATACATTTCCTGATAGTTATGTATTTAAACAATTCACGTATCCATATGCATGCGCAATACGGGTGAAATGTATTGATAACTGCGGAAGCTGCGCAGCTTCCAATCGGCGTTAGCTTGTCGACGTAAGCACTGTTCCGCGACACAATTAATCGGCAAAAAGAACGCAATTAAAGTTCCATTGTTAAGCGGAGATTAACTGAACCTTGCGGAATTGAGTTATGTTAAGTCAGCTCAAAATGAGGTTTACGCACCAACCCTGGACCGGCCTGCCAAGACCACAAGGGTCGGATCTAGCTAGGATAAATCACCGAGGGGCATATCTTACTGAGGGGCATCCTTTCAACTGCTAAGGAGCGTGGTGATGTTGCCGGGATATCGTCGGCGCGCGTGCTGGTGAGTGCCCGATTCGCTACGCACAATCGGGCAAGACGGTTCTTCCGACCTCCTCCGGTCGCGACTATTTCCCCCTACAGCAGTGTTTCGGACTTGGGCAGCATAGTCATGGTCCGGGTGCAGGTGAGATGCAAGCTACAATCACTCGGACTTCGGACTCGGACTCGTACTTGGGAGAATATGCAACAGTCGCAATAAGTTCCCGGTACTAAATCATTATTATGCTTTTTTACACAGTTGCTTTCAACATGCAATCGAGTCTGGTTTTGCCAACAGTACGGAGGCTGTTTTACACGGAGAAGCATCATTTAATATAATGGCTAAGACGAAGGTTGATCGAATGCGGGGGGGGGGGGGGGGGGGGGGGGTGTCGGAGGAGTCTTGTAGAGCGCGGAATTGACGTCGGCTCTTGTGTGTGCGTGAGTGCAGAGGCGGAGGGTGAGGCGATGAGTTGCTGGAAATAAAGAAGTGGTTACAAGCACTGAGACGCTCCGCGATATGCGTGTCCGCGGCTCCGAGCTCCCTTACGTACTGCGTGCTCTGACCTCCGAGCTCAGAGATCAGGCGCGCGCAGCGCGCTAATGAGGCTCATATGCGCGATGAGCGCATATCCGGAACAGCTAGTATATCCGAGCGATCTAATCAATGGTACTACGGTAGCTGCATTGCAAATATACCATCAACACTCCCCCCCAAGGCTGCGATAGGAGGCATGTAACAAACTGCAAGGCAAGCATGTTCAAGTCAGTATACGTTGTCTCAGTTCTTGATCATGCCCGTGGCAGTCCTGGCATGCTTGGCTAGTGTCGCCGCAGGGCATGCACCGATTTTGTCAGCCGTTGTATAGCTCGGATTGGCTAAGTAAACATGGCTAAATTCTCTGGTGGCTTGTTGCCTCCGCTAGGCTTGCCGCGAGGCCAGGGCGGCTGTTCGACCTGACGGCCGTCCCCGAACGCCGCCCTCTTGGTCGCCGCGCGAGAGGCGGGAGCTGCTGTCTCCGCAGCCATCTTTTCAGATGCGTTCCGCTTCTCGTGGGCTTCCAGTCTAGTGTTGAGCTCCATCTGGCATGAGTAGAGCTCGTCGTACAGGTGGGACATCTACCCCTGCATCTCTGTTAGCTGCATGCGATAGGAGCTGGGTAAGAAGATGCGCGCTATGTGAGTCGTCGCCTCGCCAGATGTCGGACTGGGCGTTCACCTCTGGTGAGCCGGTCCGGTCGTCCTCGGACATCGTGGGTAAGCCGGTGATGACGAAGCAGTACAAGAAGTGGTGGAAACCACTCGTCGCGGCACTGCCTACGGCGGGTTGAGAAAGGTTGGGTCGAGAGACCAACCACCTCCCGGCTCTGAAGCCTAAGAGATGGCCCTAAGTTCTCCCTTTTCCGAGTCCTCCACCCAGATGTGGGGCACTGCCGGGACGCTTGGGCTGTCCCAGCTGTCCCAGAGGGTATCCGGCTGTCGTGCACGTGTGAGATGCGCCGTCACAGCTCGCGCCGCTCGCAACGCTCCGAAACGCTCCGGTACCTGTATTGTGCAACGTTCGCAACGCTCCGTAATGCTCATGTACCTGTGCCTCGCTCCGGTACCTGTGTGCTGCTGACTCGTGCAGTTGGTCCAGGGGGAGAACGCTGGCAAGACGCTTCGGGAGGATTTGTGGATGTGACTAGTGGTCGAGTCGGAATGGGGGGGTGGGGGGGGGGGGGGGGGGTGGGGGGCTTCCAGCGAATTAGTCGCCTCAAAGCCGAGTGATTTGCCGAGCCTTATTCAACAGCGGGTTCGCGCTACGCGCAGAAAAAAACGCGGACTTCTCAGCGTGTCCTAAGTGATCGAGGACTGCCTCACCCTCGCTGTGACGTGAGGGCACTCATAACCTGTAAAGGGCGGAATTTGACGTCGGCTCTTGTGTGTGCGTGAGTGCGGAGGTGGAGGGTGAGGCGATGAGTTGCTGGAAATAAAGAAGTGGTTACAAGCACTGAGGCGCTCCGCGATCTGCGTGTCCGCGGCTCCGAGCTCCCCTACTGCGTGCTCCGACCTCCGAGCTCAGAGATCAAGCGCGCGCAGCGCGCTATTGAGGCTCATATGCGCGGTGAGCGCATATCCGGAACGGCTAGCTAGTATATCCGAGCGATCTAATCAATGGTACTACGGTAGTTGCATTGCAAATCTACCATCAACAAGTCCGCAAGGCGGAGGCGGAAACGGGAGAGCTGGAAGATGGCAGATGAGTTGATGGTGGATGTCCTAAGTAGCTCCCCGGGCGGGAGCGCATGGCTCGTGGGGGATGGGGTAGTGAGCCCGTCCGTACTGAAACCCGATGTTACCGGTCATCTAACCGGTTGAAACCAACGACAAAACGTACGGGTCGCACTAGGATAGTTGAATTGTTAGGAAAACCAATAAACACATTTAGATCATTTCGACATGCAATCGAGTGTGGTTTTGCCAGTTTACACGCGGTTCGTGTACGACTGCGAGCGCGAGCAGTCGGCAGGCGTGCCGACCAGACGAAGGCGGAAGATATCTTGAGGTGTAGAAGGGGCCTCGCGCCGAGATGTTAGGAACCTCGATCGAGGCGCGGGCGCATAATAGACGCGGACAGGAAGTTTTGACGGCGCGAACGCCGGCGCGACAAAAGCTGGACGTGTCGCGGAATTAAGGCGCCGGCGCGACAAAGGCTGGACGTGTCGCGGAATTAAGGCGCCGTCTCCCGACGGCGCCCTACTGCATTTGCCGCGCGCCGTGGCGGCGTGCGGCACGAACCGGAGTTGCAGGCTAGTAGGAGCGGTCAAGTTAGCGACGAGTGCCCAGCAGGGCCGCATATGCACCAGAAGGACGAGCACAACTGCGCGCACGGGCACGCGAGCGCGCCGCGTACAGTCAAGTGAAGCACCGGTACGTTGTACGCTATGCTATGGTAATTCTGCACATGTACTGGCGATACACATTACGAGGGGTAGACACGCAACCCCGTGCGATGACAGCGGTAGGTGTAAGGCCGCTGCCATCACCAGCGACGGTCGTCTCGCCGCCTCGTGTGAAGGGCGGCGCGTGAAATGCACAACGCTTTGGGGCGCGGGCACATGGGACCAAATGCGGTCGTGCCGTACCGGCTCTTAGGTGTGATGTCGGGGTCGGTTGTCTGCGGCGTCGCAGAAGACCCGCCGACTCGGTAAGCTGTCGCCGCGGGTCTTGCTTCGCGGAGTGCGATGAGGAGGCCGCCGCTGCTGCACCAGCGACGGCTGCCGACCACCTACTCACAATTCGCAGTCCTATGTTGACGCCACGAAATGCACAAGTCACGTTGGGTGGCGGAACTGTCTCCCGGCGGGCGGCTCGTGTTGTCACAGATGAGATGTCGAGACGTTGGGAGCGGGTTGGCCGGCCCTTGTGGCCTACGCCGGCTTGTAACGATGACAATGATGTCGGGGCGAGGGTGACGACGAGGCGGCCGCCGCTGCTGCACAAGCGAAGAGCGCCGAGGTTCCAATCCCGGAGTCGGACATGGGTAGTTACGGACACCACGAGACGTCAAGCACGCCAGGTGGTAGAGCTGCCCCCCGGCTTGCAGCTGCAGGTTGTCGTGGTCCTTATTGTGACGACGTTGTTGCAGTAGGAGGCGTCGGAGATGCGCCGGGACGAGCCGCACAAACGCCTCCCACTGCGACCACAACAACCATTGTTGCATCAATATTAGGGCGAGGGCAACGAGCCCTCTCAAAACACCGGGGCATGAGCGGCGCCACCCCCGTACAGTCAAGACCAATTCCGGGAGTAGTTACGGGAAACCACAGCGTGTAACGACCGTTGATCCCACGACGCCATGCTGCGAGGACACGCGGACCGGGTGGAAGTGTCTTGCGGGACCGAGAGCAAGTGGCCGCCCCGACGACACGGACGTCCTCCTCCGTCCGCGCCGATGTTGTTGTTGTTGTGGTAGGCGAAGTCGTCGTCGTTGACAACCGTGACGAGTAGCGGCCATGGTGCCAAGCGCGTACACCTCACCTAACCTCAAGAGCTGACTACTACGAGAGGGTGCTCCACTGCGGGAGCCCCGAAGGCATGTACTGCGACTCGACTTCGGGTGCTAAGGTTTAAACCCCCTCAACGGGGACCCCCCATCTCCAATTCCTTGCCGTGCGCATTGCTACCCGAAAACGTCCCGGTTGCAAAGTCGGGGCAAAAACGGAAAGCGACTTCGGGCGCACGAGTAGGGAAAACCACACTGCCGAGGGGCTGTTTGTCGCTGCCTGATGTTGAAACGCGGGACACAACTCACTATCGGGTGGATGAACCTCGGTGCGGACTTGTTCAAAGCAGCCATTGTCACCCTCGCGCGCACAAGTACGCAAAGCCGCTGCCGAAGGAGTGAAGGGCTCGCGGGCGATGGGGCAGCCCGTACTAAAACTCGATGGTACCGGTCACCTAACCGGTTAAAACCACCAACATACCGTACGGGTAGCACTGCTAGGACATTTAAATTGTTAGGAATCCCCATAAACAGCACGTGTAGATCATAACACTAGCGACAAATAATATACATACCATCAGTTCGCAACTTATAGTGATGTAATGCTTTGTACCACTGGTTGATTCTCGGGATTAAAAAACAATACATGTCATTAATTTAATAATAATGATAATGATAATGATAATGATAATGATAATGATAATGATAATGATAATGATAATGATAATGATAATGATAATGATAATGATAATGATAATGATAATGATAATGATAATGATAATGATAATGATAATGATAATGATAATGATAATGATAATAATGACACAATCATCGTGCGTAGTCCTCTTTGTTATTATTGTCATCTGTATCCCGAAAGCGCCAAAATGATACCGGTCATACATAGTCGATATCACAGCGTCAAAGCGCGACTCAGACCCCACGCGCCAGATGACGTGGGACTGCGACGAAAACTTGAGTACAAGTAGCTGACTATCATTACAAAATAGTCCTTATTATTAGTATATTGTACATTACTATTTTAAGTATTGCATCCTGCTAGCGAGAGAGAGAGGGGGGGGGGGGGACAGGGAGGGATCGAGACCTAGAGACCTAAACATGGAGCTCTAGGTGGTTGGACTGAGGGCATCACAGCATCCCAGTTGGGTAAGGAGCTAAGCCCTTTTATTGCATAGTAATATATTATTGATTATGTTGATAGTTATATATGCACTCTGCTACCGTCCCGCCCGTACTCATCCTTTATATATGTTACAAATATATTATCATAAGACAGGATATTAAAGTTCGCCCCTGCTCGTCGGCCGAAGCCGCCCCATCACTTAGCGACTATATTGACCTCGGGCGTCAACTAAAGTCGCAGGTCTGGCAAAGCCATTAGACAATTGCCTCATTCGGACCCGGAAGGGCTAATGCATCAACCAGGTACAGCGAAAGCCGGTAAACCCGGGACACGGCAGTATAATAGTCGCTACTCATTCACGAAAAAACTAATGCCTGTCAAGTGCCGATATCACGGTGGCAGCAGCGCGCCACCTGATGTTGCACCTCCCTGACACTGTCACCACGCCGTAATCAATGCTGGACGTTTCGCACTTGCGCGCCGCGGTGCGGGCGGTGTTGTAAATTTAGAGAGGTCGTCGCGAAATAATTACGATACAGAATCCTTACTAGCTAGCGCTGATTACTACTACCTAGGTATTAGCAACTAGTTATATATGTTCTATGTACAGCACGCGCGGCCCGCAAGGACATCATCATCGACGACGATACAACGGTACATGAATCGCTCGCCACCCTGACAAGTGGCACCATCATCGCTCCCCCGCAGCAAACTTTACACACCATATGCACATTGCACAGATAGAAGGGTGGTGCCCACTGGTGCTTATCCTGTCGTGCATCACAATTATGATATGCCGCGAGTAGCGGTATCGATATAACGAAATCATCGAGCATCAACAATCGCAGGTTACTTGCTAAGCGCACAAGCACGCATTGCTAGAGAAGTCATTCACGACGACCTAGCTAGGGCGAATACTTACAAGAACTCACAATGTTGTTACCACACACACACACACACACAACGCTCAATTACGCACGACGACAGTAGCGCAGACTTCGCCCTCAGTCATCCATCTGCGCGTTATAGTATCACAATGATGATATATTTCTATGTTGGTGTGATTGATGTATGTAGTATGTATCATATTATAATGCATAGCAAGCATATACCGGTGTGCATTGCGTGCTTTGTGCTATAAATACCGCATCAGATTGTCATTGCACAACGTAGTCACGCTGTTTGGGAAGAGAGACTGTGATATCGTGCTGGAGCCCCCCTCCCACTCCCCGCCCCCCGGCGCCCGCTCGCCCCGATTCCAATTGCATCAGTTACATCGCCAACTGTGCATTTGCTGTGATTTGTGAGCCAGATTTTCGTCTGAACAGTCAGAAGTGTATTGACTTAAGAATTTAGAATAAAATTGCCTGGTGGCATTCTTTGAATTGTCGCGTACTATTTAGACGACAGCGGATAGCAAACGCGCCGGCTTGGACACTAATCCCACTCTGCTCTTCAACTAATAAGCCCCAGCTTCCGCTGTCATTTGCCGCCACTCTCATCACGACGCTAAGTCACTATGGAATTGAATTGAATCGAATTCTGCATATGTTGTTATCGACTGATATACGTAGTGTTGATACGGAGAACACCGGCACTTGGTTTCTACAAATGGATATTTCGGCTTTCAGGTATCAATGCTGCGACAGCTGCAGCTCCTATTACGGTTGCCAAGCCGGATATTAAGATACACCGCCGTCTTGTTTTACATATGGTTGATGTTGCATCTCGTTCATTGCTACCTCTACCAAACCTGCTCGACCGTCATAGAGCAGGGCAGCAGGAAACGCAGTCGTGACATAAGGATTACCGCACGGCGATGACTACTATAGCGGCGTCGGGCTGGCGGATCCGCTGGGGGCGGATTTGGTGCGGGGACACGGCAGTACGTGCCACCGCAACACTAAATGGAGTAAATGCTGCGCGGTGCTGGGCCACACTACAAATCGCCACGACATTCGCCATTTCGTCACTACGCCAATTGAAGGGGGCTGCGGGCGGCCCAGTGGAATGGCGACATTTCTCTATGACCGAGATAAGGATTACTAATAGATAGCATTGCATAAATACATTGCTCGAGTTCTTTGCGCATTGAGGAAAAATACACTCGTAATGATCGTACTAGTGGTCATTTATTATTATACATGTCGGGAATGGTGCTGCATATTCGTTAATTGCGGGTGTGATGTGTATGCCTAGCAACAGTATCGAACGATGCAGCCGCACCGCCACTGAGCAGTTATCCAGAACAATAGGCATTCTAGACAATCTGCCGCGGGGGCCTCCCTCCAGATGCGGCGCCTCGGGACATCCATGGACCAGAAGAGTGTGACATACGTCCGCGCCCGCGTCCGCGCAAACAATTCAGAAGAGCACTCTTCCGAACCCATATGCGACCAAACGCGGGCTGCATGGCATCCATTCATCAAGATTATCCCTCGCGTTGCAGTTGCCGCATTGCAGGTACCTTCACTGAGGACAATACGCCCGAGTAGGGCGCAACCATAATTTGTAATCCTCGAATGTGCATCTATGTCATCCCTGAAACTATTCCGTGGATTTTCACCGAATGGTATTATACTAGTGCTAAGATGAAAAAAAGATTTAATTCAAAATAGTAAAAACAAAAGCAGTTATTGCATGTGCACGGTGCTCACGTGCTTCACACAAAGGTGCCTTGGCCGCACCCCATCCCCTACTATGGGCAGAATATGAAGACCGATTTAAGCAAACAAGCTGTGTTAACAAGGCCTCTTTCTGATGTAGCTAAACAAGGAGGCAGTTTGGTTTGCAGGTGCGGGTGCTGGCGTGCGAGTGCCCAGCTCACCAACCAGCGATGCGGAAATGCTCGTGATTCAACAGCGCGCGTTTCACCTCCCATGCCTCCGCATTGGCTCTGCATCCGCTCTTGCGGAAACATATCACAACTCGTGGGAAGTTTGGGCTAATTACGATGAGAGTGCCGCCTCCTGTAGCATTATGAACTAAAGCTGCTTAGTAAGTTCATGCGTCCGACTAAATTACAAGCCCTTCGAACACTTGGTCTCCTTGTCCGCGGGCTGTCTACTTAATCGTGTTGAGTGCGCACAGGTTCCCGGTTTCAAACGCTGTGGGAAATACAGCGATGCCAGTCACCCGGGGCCTGGTGGTGAAGCAGAGTTTGCCGCAGCCGCGCAGCGCCGCCTCAGGCCGCCTCCTGGAAGGTCTGGTCGAAGTGGTACACACCATGGCCCTTCCCGACTCGGCGCAGCTGGGAGACGAAGGCAGCCACCTCCTTCACTGCATCGGCCTGTCGCCGGATTGCGGCCGAAAGAGGGGCAGGTGATCATCAGCGGGCATGGGAGGAATGGGCTTCAAAGACTCGAGAGTTAAATCGCGGCACATGATTAACACCGCCGAAACTCGTCACGGCACGGCACCCACGTCGACACGTCGAAACTCGTCAATGACGAAACCGGGTGAGCTTCGCCGAGTTAAGTCGGCGAGGCGAGTCTCCGGTGGGTATCTAGGTGCGCTTTACCGCAACGAGTTGCCCACTTGACCGACGCGAGGCGCACGTCGAAACGCGTCGTGCCGTTCGAGTCGCCGCCGAGGCTGTAAGCGCCATCACGCGGAGCATGCGACTCGTCGGCCGGTCTTGCCGGGGAAGCATGTGGAGACGCCGCAGAAGAGAAGAGTAGATACGACTTTTTTGGGCTCTAGTCTTGTGACATACAAGAAGAGGAAGAGCATAGGGGCCAGTCACACAGCCATGCACGCGGGTGTCGAGAATATGTGTCGCCTACTTATCAGTTTGGTCGTCGAGACTGGGTCGGAAGTCGAGATCTCGAGACGCGGACGTCGTAGCGTTGACGCTACGACGGATGCGTCTCGACACTGTGCAGTCGACACTGCGTATCAACTACTTAAGGCGACAGTGCGTTTGCAATACGCCAGCTGCTACAAAGGACACATCCGCGCTGCGGCATCCGACCCCGCACCTGCGCCGCGAGCAGCTCGGTCTTCACGAAATCGCACATTTGCGCGTCGCCGTGCTTGAATGCGACGTCGTGCAGCGCGCGCAGCTTCTGGAAGTTAAGTTTCTCCAGACTCAGCGCCAGCTCCATGGCGTGCAACGCGTCGCCGGGGCCGTCGTATTCAGCGGGTGGCGCCGTGATGTTGTGTAGCGCCACTTGGCCGCCTCGCTTATTCTGTCGAGTGGAACAAGCGCGTCAGGGCCCGCGCACCACGCAGTACCGTCCAGGACAGAGGCGAGGTACCCTTTTGGGAAATATGTACGAAGAGCCCTTTAATAGTTTCAACCCATAATAAAACAAATCGGACTGTTTATTGGTACGTTTCCATGTTAAAAGAAGCTTCATTTGAAGCGTTATTTCGAAAGCGCTCTACTTGAGAAATACTTAAACGTTCTCCCTGGAACATTCAGTCCTAACAGCGAATTCTTCCCACGTTAGATTTGATAAATCATAATTTGAGAATCATTCATTTAACATAATTATACAATTTTCATGCAACATACAGTCGAAACAGCCAAGCCTTCCCATTTTGGTTTTGATGAATATTGTGGTGCACGACGCGGAGCTGCTTCGCGCCGTCAATTCGAATGTCATTATTCCTCACTAGTACCAAGGTTCCCTACACTTATTTCCAAACCTGCTGCGAATTTTCAACATATAAAAACGCCAATAATGCGACGCCAAATTGATGAAATGAGTGTATCTTCAGACATATTTTTCCCAGAGGCTATACCATCCCTAAGATCTGACAAACAGTGCTTCCCCACCCGGAGCACAGCAGCACCAATGGACTCTCCCCCCTCCCTCCCAGTCCCCCCCACCCCCACCACCACCACCACCATTCTGCTCATCACGGCGGGGCGCACCTGATACGCCATGAGCAGCTCGGCGTGGCCGCGCTCCTCCTCCGAGTTGTCCTTGAACCAGGCCGCGAGGCCCGGCAATCCCACGTTGTCGCGGTCAAAGTAGGCGTACATGGAGTGGTAGATGTAGCTGATGGTGTACTCAATGCTGCGCGGGGAGGGGGCGAATTCCATGAGTGCTGCCACGCTCCAGAGGGGCGTTACTTTTATCTTAACATGAATTTTCAGAAATGTCAATTTCAGACCATTTCTCTAATGTTTTGATGATACTGACGCTGAGTGTGAGAAATTGCTGCTTTAGAACTGATATCACCGGGTTGGAAAAATAACATCGTAACAAAGATATAAGGCACAAAAATGCGGCAACTGCTGCAGCATGCGACACCCCCATGAATGCGTGTAACCATTAGCGCAATAACCTCTTATATGTATCGATTTTATCATATGGAAAAATCAACAACTGAAACACGGGAGGGGGGTAGCCAATCAGCAGCATTCAAGGCGCGCGGGGGGGGGGGAGGGGGGCGGGGCGCGTACCTGGTCTGCTCATTGACTGCGGCCTCGCACTCGGGGTGGTAGTCGGTGCGGCCAAAGGACTTGGTGCCGTCCGCCTTGATGACACTGGAGCTGATGGGCTCCACCTGCCAGGATCGCGAGCGACAATGAGGGGCCCTTCAGCACATGCGGTAGATGAGAGAACAGGAGCAAGAGATCTCACGGGGCACAGTATAACCGGAGAGGGGGGGGGGGGGGGGGGGGGGGACATAGCGCCGGCAACAGAGCAGGCGGAGTGCGGGGAGAGGCGGGCAGCAGCAGCCAACCTCGGTGAGCGGCTCAAACACCATGCCGGTGAGCTGGCCCACATCAGATGTGGCGCGGCATGGGGTACGGCGGGGGGGCTTGGACCGCGGCACCCTGAGGCAACATAAGATAAGGGGAAGAGTCCCACCCCGGGGAGGGGGGAGGGGGTCATTTGGGTCTGCAGTGCGTACTTGTGTAACGTGTACCACCATACTATATAATTATGTACATATGTGCCCGCGCCGCCGTACATATAGTGTAAATATAGTATGTATTGCTAGTGTAAACTACTAAAATTACACTAATCAATGATGTATGTATAAACTAGTATAATACAAATAAGACATATGTGTGTCGTATTTGTATTTACGAGTACGAGCCTTACGAGTACGGGTGCATACAGCAATCGAATACTGCGAGACTGTCACAACAGCAGGCAGTGATACGCACAGATAGGATGCGAGGCTAAATAAATGCGAAGGCTCCGACACGCCTGTGCACAACCCTGAAATGAGACACACAGTACTGACAGCGTCCTGGAGCCGATGCGCTGCGACCGTTGCGCCCACTGTCGGACTGAACGCTGTGCAGAGCGAATAATGCTGTGTTTAGAGCTTGGCCCCGGGATAATAGACGTGCCGCGCAGGATTGTTCAAGCGACAAGAGACAACTGAACGACTCGATATATCGTCGCTGCCACGTCGCTATCTGTCAGGTCGAAACCATATATTATTTATATTAGCAGCTGGGCGGGTGCGCCCAACGCCGAGAAATAAGCAGTATGTGCGGCAGCGGCTGTGTTCAGCGGCTTTGTTCAGCGGCGGGACGTCTGCTTTGGCGGCCCCGTGACGGCACAACAGCACGCGAGCGACGTTCCGCGGAATTCGCCAGGGACGGGGCAGGGGGCACAGGGTGACAATGCCGCGCTGCTGCTGGCATCCAAGCACGAGATAGGCATCGCCGAGTCTGGCCGCAGATGCAGCGTGAGGCGACCGCGCAATGATTCACAGTGGTGAGGAAGGGGTGATGGAAAGTAATGGGTAGGGGGGAGGGTGGGGGGGGGGGGGGGGGGGGGGGGGGGGGGGTCGAGGAAGAGCTTGTGTACGGGAGTCGCCGTCTCGTCTCGATAGGCCTTGCCGAGATCAGACTGGATATCGCAGCATGGCGCGCGTCATACCTGAACACTGCCGTCCGGTGAGAAGCAGCGGGGGGCGCCGCGGACAAAGCCGCAGCGCACGCTACGCTAGAAGTGGCAAGGGTGGCCAGCATCGTGAAGGATTGGGGGTATGTCGATCGGGGTGAAGGATCGGTGCGGCCAACGAAGCACTGAAAAGCTGAGACCTTGAGATTTAATAGCGAGCTGTGACCTACTCTGGTGCTAGTGTGAGTGGCCACGCAAACATGAGTCTCGAATCGCCGCGCCACCCACCTGCCGCCAGCAGCGACGATATATTAGGGCTCGCAATCTGAGCAAGGATTATATTCGCAAGTATTACGAAATATACACGCATGTAATTCGTAAAAGTCACAGCTGCGTTTACCTGTACATGCGGCTGGTGTATGACGTAGCACAGGATGACCGCCGCACCCCCGACGGGCAGCACGAGTTAGGTTATTGAAACCCTGATATTTAACCCATACACACCTGCTCGCACGCACGCGTACCAGTGCGTACCTGTCCTTCCCATTAGATTTCTGATTCGATAACACCGGTGAACTATGGAACTGGAATGCCAAGTTAGGCCAAGCCGTCTTGGTTACAGCCACTCATGGCGATGAGGTGGCGCCAGGCTGGGGCTTTGTTAGCCCCCCCTGCGGCGACCTAGTTTCGTGGCAGGGCATGCAGACCCGCATGCCCTAATTCCAAAGTTTGCTCCTCTCCAAGGGGTATTTACTTATTGATATGTACCTATATATTCTCCTCTTGCATATATTCTATGGTAGAATGTATTGTGTGTATATATAGGTATACATATCTGGTGATTGGGATCACCATAATGGTAGTTGTTATACGCCTATTCCTTCAGGCGGTGGCTCCTTGGGGCGGCCCTCCTGGGGGCAGCCACGACCATGGCTGCTCTCATCCATTGAGCCAGCAGCCAGTTTGTTTGGTCGTGCCTGACTCCCCCTGTCTTTGCCTCTGCCCCCAGCCCATGTGCCGCCGGTCATGTGGCCTTTCTCCGGCGCTTGGGCTGTGCCCTTTAGCCTGGGGCCCGCCCTTGCGGCGCCGCTCCGCGTCCCCGCGGGGCTTCCCTCTGTGCCTATACCATGTCCGGAGATCGAGGTGAGCTCCCGTGGCCTTCCTTGCCGTCTTTCAAAACATGCATGCTCGCTATGCATCTCGGAGGGTCGGTTAGTAGTAAAATCAGGTGTGGGTGGGTGGGAATCTTTTGACTTTTAGTGAGCAAGTAGTGGGGTGGGTGCGGAGGCAGTGGTTATTCCAACAATGGCCGCCTCACCTCTCGGGCGGGCCATCTTGCCTCGTGATCGACTCGGCCAGCGCCCCCCCCGAGGGGCCGTTCTTATAGCCCTGATGCAGGGCACGGGCGTGGGCCCCTCACGAGGGGCAGCCGAGTGGGAGGGGCAGGAGGATGCGGTGAGGTTAAAGGAAGTGAGCTGCCTGCCCCAGCGCCCGCGCCGCCATGTAGCGATACGTTTCATGGTCCTCGCGGGAGACCGGGGCCTTGTCGGCGTCGCTGGCGCTGGCAAGATCTTTGTAGTGGCCACTACCCATGGGGGACTTGGCGGGGGAGCAGTCCTGCATGCCGTACTTCTCCAACAGCTCGAGCGTGTACAGCTCCTAGGATAGTCGGATGGTGCCTGAAGCCCAGCAACGAGTTAGGTCCCAGCCCCAGCACGAAGGCGGCCTCCCCGAAGTCGGTCATGTTAAATTCAGCACCAATGGCGGACTTGGCTGACCGGATCCAATCAACGGAGTCGGAGACGACGAGGATGTCATCCACATACACAAGGACGATGCAGATGCCGTACCGTGGGTGGTTCATGCTGTACGTGCTGGTGTCGGAGTTGGAGCGCGCAAGGCCGAGACCAGTGAGCGTTTTGTGGATGAGCTCATACCACTCCCGGGAGGCATGTTTGAGACCGTAGATGCTCTTGAGGAGGCGAAGGACGTTGTCCGTGCCATCCTCGGCGCCCTTCGGCTGTTTCATGTAGATCTCCTAGTTGAGAGAAGCATTGAGGAAGGCCGTCTCAATGTCGATCTGGTGGATGTGCATGCCGCGGGCAGCGGCCACGGCCAAACACGTGCGGAGGGTGCTGGGCTTGACGACAGGGGAGAAAGTGGCGTGGTAGTCCACCCCGGCTTGTTGGCTGAAACACGGAGCTACGAGGCGGGCTTTGAATCTGTTGACGCTGCCATCGGAGTTAGCTTTGACCTTAAAGACCCATTTGTTGCCGATAGCATGCCTCCCCACCGGGAGACGGGCGTAGGCAAAGGTGTTCCGAGCGCGGAGGGAGCGGAGCTCGTTGACGATAGAGGCGTGCCACTCTTTGTGGTACTTGCCAGCAAGTCCCTGCTTAATGGTGTCAGGCACCGGGATGCGGGACGCTGGAGGGTACTGGCCCGGAGCGATGGCAGGAGGCACTCGCGAGTCCAACTCATGCCACTCGGAGGCCGGACTGGCCGGAGGCGCGGGTCGCTTGGCGGGACGGGAGAAGACCGGCGTAGCTGTGGCTGAAGCCGCCGCGAAAGGGCTGGCGAAGTGAGCCGTGTCCGGGGAGGGATCGGCGAGATGAGCACACGGGGGCACGTCGGCTGGGGTGGGCGGCGGGCGCGCATGGACCGGAATCCCTTTGAAGAAGGCAACGTGGATGGAGCGAATGACGCGGCCGGATTGAAGATTATATAGCCAATAGCCATGGCCGTCATCGCACTGACCAACCAGCATACATTTGAGAGTGCGGGGCTCGAGTTTGAGATGAAAGCGGTCCTCAAGACGAAGGTAGGCAGTGCAGCCGAACACACGGAGGTCACTGAGATCAACTTGCGGGACACCGTGTAGAAGGCAATAGGGCACCCCACCAGCACCGTTGGCCGGCGACGGCGACGGTAGCCTGTTCGCAAGGAAAGCAGAATGGGGCATGGCGAGGCCCCAAAACCGGCGAGGTGCGTGGCTGTGTTGCATGAGGCAGACCGCCCGCTGACCCACTCCCCAAACGACGCTCGACGCGACCGAGTTGGTGGTGAGCATATGGGGCAGTGAACCTATCAGAGAAGCCACACTCGCGAACCAAGGACCGGCATGTTGTATCGAGGTAGTTGGGGTCACAGTCAAACTTGATGCAAGGGGCAAAGCGGCGCTGACCGGCCTTCGAGCAGATGGTGCGGATTTGCAGCCGGACGAGGCGCAACTGGGTGATGATATATCGTTTGGAGGAGACCAGGAGAGGGCAGCGAGCCAGATGTAGTTGGAGTAGTGATCGATTACACCGAGGAGGAACTTAGCCCCCCTACCCCGGGGACATCCACGGGACCGAACACATCAGAGCTGAAAGCCGAGAACGGCTGAACATCGCTGGCAGGAACGCGAGAGACACTAGCGTGTCGCAACTTGCCCATGATGCATGGCTCGCAGTCTGGCATGGCAGCATCCGCAGTAGCAGGAACACCAACGACGGACTCCGAGCGAAGCAAGGCCTTCATGCCGTCCCTGCCGGGGTGGCCAAGACGGAGGTGCAAGCGATGGGCATCAGGCGGCGACTCTGGCGGGCCCTTGTAGGCAAGGCACGCAGACGGAGGGGCCGTACCAGGAGACACGGCGTGGCCACCGGTGAGAACGGGCAGGTCATTGACCATGATGAGGACCAGGGAGCCGTGAGAGTCCGCGGCGGAGGGTGCCCCGCGAGCAGGATACGAGAAGCTGACGCC
The DNA here is from genome assembly GCA_006384855.1 of Tetraselmis striata. Taxonomy (NCBI): domain Eukaryota; kingdom Viridiplantae; phylum Chlorophyta; class Chlorodendrophyceae; order Chlorodendrales; family Chlorodendraceae; genus Tetraselmis; species Tetraselmis striata. The sequence goes on along the minus strand of VCJN01003395.1, from coordinate 1,695 downwards.
GTGCTCGCGACGAAGGTACTCATGAGAGAGGATGGTGGGCGCGCCCCGGGCCGTCTTGCCGGGGGCATGGCCGCGCGCACCGTCAGGGGGCGACTGACATACACCATCGGTGTAGACAACGGAGATGTCAATCGAGCCAAAGCCGAGGATGTCAACGCCGAGGCCAGAGCACGGGACCGGAGTGGTCAAGGGGGAGTAGGCGCGGAAGCGCGAGATGTCGGGTGCCAGGCAGATGTTGGCACCACCGTCGACAAGAAACATGCCGGAGGTGGCGACGGGGAGCGGGGCGGTGGCCTTGCCACAGAACACCGAAAGGAAACCAGCGGCGGCAGGGAAGGCCCAGGTGGGCGGCGAGAGGGAGTCATCGTCATATGTAGAGGGTATGGGCGAGCGACTCAGCCCCGCATCGGCCATCATGGCGTTAGAATCTGTGCCGTCCGGGTTGCCGAGGAAGGCCATCATGTGGGAGAGCTCATCGGAAAACGCTGACGCAGCCGACACAGGAGAAACAACAGCTTGGTGAACGGCGGGGGCGCCAGGCGGCGCATGAGCTGGCGCAGCTGGACCCTGGTTGAGGGGGCAGTGCGCATGCCAGTGCAAACGCTTGCCCTTTCCTTCCGATTCGCATATGCGGCACGGGGTCGTGGGCGGATGCTGCCGGGCGTTGTTCTGCTGGCCACCACGGGGAGGACGAGCGTAGGGAGGTCGAGCCGGAGGGGGGGGGCACGGGCCATAGCGGCGACGACCGCAGCCTCCACCTGCGAGTGCATCTGAGTCAGCATAGCCGCAGCGAAGGCGGCAACGTCTTGGCTAGTGCGGGCTGGCTTGCTGTCGGGAGTCGTGGGGTAGCGGTGCATCATGTCGCACAGGCGGCCGTAGGAGATGTCCTCCGTCCGAGTCTCGGCTGCGTCGAGGGCGGAGAGTATGGTATCTCTGGCGACTGTGTTGTGCATGCCAGCGAGGGTAGCAGCGACGAGCACGTTCTCGTGGAGCACGTTGGAGTGCAGGGAGACATGGCTGTCGTTGAGTTCGTGATAGGCGTTCAGCATGCGCTGGGTGAAGGCCCCCTGATCCTCAGACGGTAACTGCGGCTGCTGGAGAGCCAACAGGTGGCGCACAGTGCGAGCCACGCCTCGGCGGTCGAGGTGTGTGCACAGCTGGTCCCATGCCAGGGTGCCAGGATTGTCGGCGGCAGCGAAGGCGTCCGAGGCGGAGGCGTGTGGCAGCCGTCGGATGAGACTTCATGACAACAGTGAGCGTGGCGGAGAGCTGTTGCTGCAAGAGACTGAACGATTCCGCGGTCATGCCGTGTGCTAGTGGACGAGCCCCAAGGAGGACAGTGACAAGGACGGGGTTGACAGTCGTCAGGTGGGCGAGGAAATCGTCGCGGTAGATGGGCCATGAGTCATTTGTCGAGAACTGGGAGAGAGCGGTCTTGAGGGAGCGGCCAAGGTCATGCGCGCCGAGCTGGCGAGAGGGCGCGACAGGGAGAGCGCCAAGATCGTCACCAAGGGAACCAGGGGAGGGCGGGGGCGGCATGAGAACAGGAACTAGAGCAGGAGCAGGGGCGGATGTGGCGGCATGGTGTGCTGTGTCGCTTGGGTCAGGCTTGGGTGAGAGCGAGGGCTGGCTCAGCTCCTGCATTACTGCGCGGGTGGCGGCAGCGGCAGCATCGTGCGCGATGGTGCGCATCTG
>VCJN01003394.1:0-49571 GCA_006384855.1 Tetraselmis striata | reverse complement strand
TCCAGCAAAACGAGCAGCTTCAGGCTTTTGTTGCAGTTGCCTTAAATCATGCTTTCCAGAGACTCCGAGATTCCGGAGATATTGGAGCATTGCCCGCGGCCAATGGGCTCACGGAGGCAGACATCAATCGATGCAACCTGTGCGCCAAGTCATAGCTATAGTCAGTATGGCGTGTTCTGCAGGGTGGGCCCAGGTGACAAGCTTGCCCACCCCGTGGAAGTGGAACAGATGGCAAATATTCGCACACAATGCTCCTGCAGCACAGATGGACCGGGAACGGCGCTCACTGCATTCAGAATCGAGGATGCCTCTCCCTGTTCCTGCCAGAAGAACTTGTTGCCAAACTTGGACGCCAGCCTCGTCCAGAAGTTCTGCAAACGCAGCAAGCCAGTCTCAGACGCGCGCAGGTGGGGCAGAGATTTCAGCAATGAAGGTGGGAATGCATGCTGTGTTGCTTACCCTGGGGACCTGCAGATCCACATTTGATCCGACATTGAAATTGAGGATGTTGCCGGTGTTGGGATCCGCGACAAACACAACTGTGTCTTCATCGACCCCCCAGTAGTCCTGTGCATCCAAAACGCGTTTCAGAGAGAATCGGGAAGCGGCACACGCCCCTGGGTAGTGAGCATGGGTAGTGAGCATGCTTTCGTGACATGCATTACCCACCTTGATCGCCAGGCCCGGGGTCTCCGGGTAGTTCTGGGCGAGCACCCTGAGCTTGATGCCGGTGTCCTTCTCTAAATCAGTCACCTGCTCCTGATGCGTGCTTCCTGCCCACCCACAGGGCAGTAACGTGCATGACTGAACAGTAGCCATACGGCTTGGGGCATGGCGAACGCACCGATTCATCACTCTGCCTGGCACCCACCTCTCCAGTGGTCAGGAATCCAGCCACATCAATCACTGGGTGAACTCCCCTTGCGGAAGGAGCTCGGGCTTGTTCACACCTTCCATCCTTGCAGTCGCCCCTGCCCAAAACACACCCTCGAAGTCAGAAAGCGTGTATGCCCGACAAGAGTGCCCTATCTTGCGCGTTTGGCCCCCACTCCAGGCCTCCGGATAAAACATTATGTTGGAATTGACTCCATGTTCTCTGCTGGCTATTCCCAGTCACCCGCCGACTCACCCGGCACCGCCATCGATGCGCCAAGGGCCAGAACGCAGGCGGTCTGGCCAATCCGCTGCACCAAGTCAGGCCGCCGTTGGGACTCACTGGCAGACTGGGGCTGACTGCGCACTTCCCAGCGCTGCGAGCGCACGGCGTTGCATCGAGTGCGGGCGACGGGGCGCGGCCGATGGGCTGCCCGGGACGCGATGGGGGCCGGAGTGGCCACGGTGGTTATGGCAGTTGCAGCCATTTCAATCTTCTGTACTTGGATGTGAGGTCGCGAGATGCAGGAAAGAACCGTGCTGGAGTGTCTGGAATCGGCCTGTGAGAGAATGGAATGCGAGGAGCCTGGAAGCAACGACGAAGCTTAGTTGCTGGCGCACACTTATACGGTGACGGTAGCTTTCGGATCAAGCCATCAAGCCATCGACGCATCCCAAGCGCAGCCTCGGGGCCGGCGGCACACGTACAGTAATACGTCACCACCTGTACGTCACATCCCCCGCACTGTGTGAATTACAAAAAAGGCAGAAACAAATCCACCTACTGCTGGTGCTGCTACACGTGATGAATAATTACAATGAGCTAGCAGCAGAACGCGATATCGAAATCACCAAAAATAAAAAAGGCATCAGAAAGGTCCTCTTACATCGACTGCGGGGTGGAAGCCAGTAACATGAGACAAGACGCAGAGTGGGCACGAGCACACGCATCAGACTTGGCCATCTGCACACCGGCAGAGAGAATGCCGCCCAGGGTACCATGCACGCAAGCCGAGACCCGCTGCAACAGCCCCCGCCGTGTGCGCGACAGGTGACGGCGGAACTCGGCAGGTTGGCCGGCGACAAAGTTTCGAAGTGCCTGAACGGATTGACCACGAAGAAAGCAAGAGGTCGGGCGGAAGGACCGCCAGGGAAGTTGCGCACAGCCAACAGCACCGCGAAGATGTAGACCACCGTCAAAGCGGACTTCCCGAGTCGGCCGCGGTCCTCAACCACAAAAGGATAGTACCGGTGAACACCCTGCACTGGGGCGGAAGACGCCCGGTCCGCTGCCAACTTAGCATGATCCGCCTCGGTCGGCCGCGATTCCCGGGATGCACCAGCGGGGGTCGTTGCTCCAAGTGGGGGTCGTGGAGGACACGCACGCGAAGTCGATCATGTAATCGCACGCCGCTACAAGTAGTACCCAAAAAAAGTGAACACACTGGTATGCCTAGTTAGGAGCACTATGGGTACGAGGATTCGCGAGTACCAGGAGGGGCGGAGTAGCGACGCTGCGCGGCCGCGGTGCATCGGGCTGCGGGGGTCGCTGCTCTATCGGTGCTTTGCGAAGACGAGAAGAGAGGCAGACTGCCGAACCCGACACCCACTGGCCTAAGGCCGGGATATATTTGGCTCCCCGCTGCGAACACGCGCAAGCACGATGTATGGGAGGAGAAGTGGAAGGAGTGGCAGAGCTGGGAGCCGGGGCTCGCCGGCGGCCGGGGCAGAGGCACCCATCCAGAACAAGCCAACCCTCTCAACCAGGCTGGAGCTGCATCGAAACTCACAGCCCAGTCAGCAGGAGAGGCCTCCCTGCAGGGCCTGCTAACCCCCCCTCGCACAGCACCTCGGGAAGGCATGCCTAAGAGGCGCGCTGATTGGGCTGCTCCCGGGTAGCGGCGAGACCAGCCCGCGCACGAGCGCAGGCAAGCGTGCCCCGGCCCGGGATGCCCAGGCGTGGCGGCGCCGGGACAGTCCCCAGCCACAGCTTGGGTGGGGAGGGCGGCACCAACATCACGCGCGGTAACCCCGAGGGTCGTGAGGCGGCCCCGGCCGCAATGGATTTGGCACCTTCAAAGGAGGGGGCAAAGGGCGCTCACCTCCGAGGGGCGGGCGGCGGCGCCTTACAAAGCCCAATGACGGAGAGACATCCCATGACCCACCCGCGGCGGCCCGTCCGGGGGTGGCTCGGCGGCCAGACCGCGCGACAGGGCGCCTGGCTGAGGATCTCATGAGAGAGAAAGAGCTCCAGGAGCGCTACAACAGAGAGCACGAAGGGGCGAGCCTTGAAGGAGGTGAGTGGAGGCGTGATTTACCCCCCCCCCCCCCCTTGTTCCTCTGTCGCCACCCTCGAATTACAACGCCGGCGCGCGAGCGCATCCGACCGTAATGCGAGTGTTGGCGCGACCGTGCCCGTAGCTGTACTACCCGCGGTACGCAGTACAGTTTACTCTAGGGCACAACCGCACTGGCGTGGCCACCCGGACAGCCCACAGGGGCAAGCCGCGGCAATAGGTCGGCCTATGAACGTCGCCACAGCGGTGATACGCTGTGGGTCGCATGTCTGAGTCATGTAGGCGTTTCTGCATGTGCCGTCGAATGCGCGCCGCACAAGAGCGCAGCCTACGTTAACATGTATGGTTATTGCGAAATGCGCAATAAGCAATAGCGCCATGATAGCGCTCCGAACGCTGCTACAACGGCGACGTTCTTGAGGCAAAGCCAAAACCTATGCATTGAAATCCCTACCGATACACACAATGTGGTGGGCCGAGAGCACAGATTTGGCAAACAGAGGCGTTGCTCTGCATAATGATCTTGGTTATACCGGCGTTCGGTCTACCGCTTGGGCGCATCGGGCATACGCTACGGCACCTCGATGACCCCGGGCCGCCAGCGCGCCGACACATGGCAAGGACGAGTGAGGAAGATGCCTCTGCTCGAAGGAGGGCGGTCATCCCCCCATAGGCTACGCCGGCATGAGGGACGACCTTGCCAACCAAAGACTTATGTGGCCTGGGTAAGTGTTACCCTGCTGTTTAGTTCTGGTATGCACACGCATGCAGATTGTGCATGACAAGCCCGAGACACGGAGGCATGTGGTGGTCAGGCACAAAGACATGGACGAGCGATGGGTGCCCACTGATGAGTAGGGCAAGCATATCATACTACGATACATGCGTGCCGGGGTGGAGGAGCATGACAACCACGTGTATGTTGCTGGGGAAGTACATTACTTCTTGGAGGTGACCCACACCAGCCCTTTGGTGACGGACCTCATCTTCACTGTACGCCGACTGCACGCAGATGAGCGCATGGTGATAGGGTCCCCCTCGGCACTGATATCTGGCAAAGCAAGGCGCCCCTTCGGGCAAACATTCGCAGGGGGGGGCATCACGCCTTCATGTCGCGCTAAAGCACATCGAGGAGAAACGGTGTTGCTTCTATGCTGATCCGGACATAGTGACAAACCAGTACTTATCCCGGTTTGGCATGTCCTCACAGGATGTGGGGCAGCATGTGTGTTGCACGTATATAAACACAATGACCATGCACTACTGGCTGAATTCCCGTATCGGTGGTAAATGTAATCGATCAAATATGTGCTGCCCAGCAATTCCGCGCAGCGCCCCGGCGCCGCTGCCCTGCACACTTAGCGCCCATCAGCCAAAACCTAGTCGTATTGCGGTTTTAATCACCGGCGGCTGTGAGATCTCCACCATCTGAATCGACGGCGGTTTACATCCCCCATGCTGGCAGTTTGTTGGGTACGTAGGGCTGCAAAGGGAGGTTACACAGTTGGGACAGTCATAGGGGTAAAGCTTGTCAGCTCGTTACACAATGCTAAAGTTACAGCATTTCTGTGTGTTGCTACTCGCTATACTTTACTGGCTACGGGCAACTATGCCTCCTTTGTACCTTTAAGCGCCTACTACTGGTGGCGCAAGTATCCCTCATCTGTCCGCAGTCTACTCTCCCAAGGGGGGGTGGAGCATCTCCTCAACTCGTCTCACTACAAAGCTTCGTGACTCGACTAGTATAGAGCAAGATCCTGTGTAAGTACTTGTCGCAGTACTTGGTGAAACATGGCTCTGCTCGTAGCGTTTGGCGAATTGAGTTGATTGCAGACTTTTGTGTGTGAATAGTGTGCAGTGTGTGAATATCCTAAATATTTGCAACTGTGTTGTGTGCATCTTGTTTGACAGTAGCAATCATATCATGTGGTGTCAGTGGCATCATGCCATAAGTTGCCTCAAAAGGGGCACAATGTGTGCTGAATGGACTGAATTGTTAGAAATTCAGCACTAGCCAAATGACTTAACCAAGAGTCATGTTACTTGTGAACACACGCACGTAATATTTGCTCGATAGTTATGTGGGTGCGTTCTGTCTGACCGTCCGTCTGCGGGTGGTAAGCGCTGGAAATATGTAGCTTAGTTTGCAGAGCTGTGAACAATGCTTTCCAGAACGCTGAAGTGAACCTGTGATCTCTGTCAGAGATGGTACATTTGCTGAGACCATGGTGTCTGTAAACATTGTCCAAATATAATCTGGCCAACTGTGTCGCATCGATCTTAATATTGCATGGCACAAAATGTGACTGTTTGGTGAATGTATCAACAAACGCAACAATAGCATCATAGCCATCCACCTCAGGCAAGTTGTTATAACTCCATAGAGATTATCTCCCAAGGCTTGGTTACCTTTGGCAAGGGAAACAAAGAACCATAAGGCTTGGTGATAGCCGCTTTGATTCTGACGCAAGTATCACAGTGTTTGCAGTAATGTTTAACTGTGGTATTTATGCGTGGCCACCAAAGCATACGTAGTATGCTGGCAAGAGTGCGGGTATGGTTGAGGTGTCCATTACCAACATGATACTCCTCAATGATGAGTTTTATAGAATCATTGGGTATACTACAGACCTTATCTGCCATGTAGTAGAGACTATCAGTCTCATCCTAGCCACACCGTTAGGGATACGTCCATTGATGTAGGCAACATCAGTGATGTAGGCAGCTTTGATCTTGTTGATCAACTTGCTGTCAATCTGCAAGGCGGACATTGCCGACAAATCGTCCTGCATATGTTCGAGGTCAGTTTCGACCAACTGGTTTTCATATTCAGTCAGTGCATGGTGTACGTCAATGCGGCGGGAGAGGGCATCAGCCTCATTGTTAGCGCCTTTGAGATATAAAATCTGCAACATAGGCTCATTAGTCTGCGGGTTGACTGCCATGTATGGTGAAATGTCATGGAGCCATAGGACATGCTGGCGTCTGCCTAGTCCTTCCTGTGTGGGCAAATGCCTCAATGCGGCATGGTCAGATATAACTATTATACGGCGACGGCCTTACAAATAGCAGCACCAGCATTCTTTCATGGCATATACCACACCAAAGAGCTCTTGGTCATACGTGGGATAATTCGTCTGGGCAGCCTGCAATGTCTTTGCATAATAGCTTGCTGCTCAACCATGATGGTTTTGAGTTCTTCAGTCGTTATATCGTAAATTGCACGGGCTGAACGTTCCTCAACAGTGTAGTCAGCCAGGTAGACATCAACATACCACTCAGTGGGTCCCATAGATTCTGTTAGGGTTACCACTATAACCCTACCTGCATACTCATACCCATAATACTTGTAGACACATGCATGCTCGCGTATCTATATATACTCGTACCTGTACTAGTCATCTGCTCATTGCCCGCACGCCACCAGTACATGTTACATGTCTTACCGACGTCGGCCACATTACGCTCGCATGCTTCTACCAATGCCCGAGGCTGTCTGCAGCAATCCCCGATGACTTCAAGACTAGATCGCATCTCCAAGCCTAGCACCTGCTTGCAACCGGCTGCCATGCCAACAGCTGTATAAAGCCGTGTACGCCTCGGTACACTGTAACAATTACCTTTGTTGCAAGCCTTTTCCCTCTCTTCACTAAAGCCCTTTGCTTAAAGCTAACATTGGTTTCGTTCGAGCTCTGGTTAAAGATCCTCGCTGCGCTTCCACCGCGTATGAGTGTATGACCCCCCGCCCCCCGCCCTACCTGCCATCGTGAACGACTAGCCTGTCACTGCCGCCGCCGCTGACGCTAACCATCGAAGTGCAGATCGACACCGCCCGGTGGCCCGTGTAATCCGGGCCGAGCTGGCCAAACACACAACCCGCGCCCTAGCCACGGACATCATCCACGCATCGCCAATGGACGTCACTTCCCCCCCCCCCCCCCCCCCCCACCCCCCGCTCGCGGCCGCACGCTCCCCCACGCCGCCACGCATCCCACTGCCACTAGCCCTCAGCAAATGACCGAATATGACGGCATATGGATGTCGCCGAACGGGCAGCTCCGTCAAGAAATGCTCGTCGACGAGCACTGCACCACAGTGGCACCAGACAGTGGCTGCGAGGAGGCAGCTAAGGGAATTACCTAGCTGAACTCGCACCGCCTTGCCGGTTAACGACGGTTTGGGGCCAGCCTGATTTTATGTCGAATTGAAAACCAATCGACAATCTGTCTTACCGGCCGTATTGTTCCCCATTCCCGAGACTATGCCTATTGGCCTGCCCCAGTGAGCGAGCTAACTCCTGAGAGCGCGGCCGAGCCCCTCGTGCCGGTGTCTGCGCATGACGGGGCCTCCTCGTCAGGCCCGTTGCCTGTCGAGTCGGCGCGCTCGTTGCCTTCGCGCGAGCTGCGTCGGTTCCTGCTAGCATCTGCCATCTGCCTGCTTTGCCATCCCAGCTGACACAGCGGCTGCCCCATGTTATCCGCAATAGCGAACAATGCTGCCATGCGAAAATATTACCGACGCCGCCCGGCCGGCACCGACAAACCCCAAGCTTGCCTGGCCAACTGCCTGCCCGCCCACCTCCACTGCTTCAGTCATCGTAATGACCAACGTGCTGCGTAATTCAGCAAGCAGCTATAATAATTAACGACTGGCGAGTGGCCTAGCGACTAATCCTTACTGGTTATCTACTACAATTCGCTTATCGTTGAATATTTTGTCTTCTGCGTTACCACGGTCTATCCGAGTTTTTGTACATGCGATAGTCAGTCTACTATATCGGCCATCGGCCATACTGTATTTATTCACCTCCCACCTCCCACATTACGCATATGCGCATGTGTGGTAAAAGATTCGTAGGCGCATGCTGTCGAGTGCCAAATCATGCTAGCAACGACGAAATCACTGCTGCTAATGTACCTAGCATTATTATATAGCGACTATACTGGGGATTACAGCACGCCGTACCGGTACCACACCCATGCCATAATTCTCTTCCCCCGATAGAAATACAGGTACTGTAGCGACTACTAAAAGCGAGCAGCGCCTAGCGAGTTAACTCGGGAAGTCCTAGCGCCCCATCTAGTTCAAAACCGCCTCATCCCCTCGTTCCCTGTCGACGCATATTTGGACCACATCGCCACATATTTGGCGATGTGGTCCAAATATGTGGCGATTTGGACCACATCGCCACATCTGCCACTAACAACGTGCCAATGCCACCGACCAACTGGGTCGTCGATGCCTACCTTGCGGATAGCACTGTCAATAAGCAGGCGACCACCACACACAACCACAGTATGCGGTCTGAACACGTCAAGGCTCTTGAGCTAGAGCCTGAAGGTAAGACACATGTGCCCAATATTATTTCCATCAGCCCAGCTTTAAAACCGAAAAACTGTCGTAACGTTTATGTCCGAGAACAATTTAGTTATCGCTCCAAAACCCAAACTTACTCCCGCCCATTATGCTACGAGTACTATATATTCCGGCGCAATGCTGTGTTTATTTATGCGACGCCTTTAGTGATACCTTCGTCCGCCGGCGCAAAATTGAAACCATTAAAACCGCGCCGTTCAAAAGAGTACGAGTAGTCGCTAATCATGGCAGGCGGCCCGCACGCCACTAGCGTCGCAGTCCCGCAGTTAGATAATTATACATAAATGCATATCCAATAACAAATGTTGAATTTGTCATAACCAACTTGCAAAATGATCCCGACGCCATTCTCGGCCTACCTTTCCTATAAGAATCCGAATATTAATTCGACCGCCGGCTCCCTCGCGTCCCCCGATGGCCACGCCGTTACTTGCCCTATCGAGCCCCGCTCCGAAACCAGTGAAAGCAATTCAAAAGATCAATTCAAAAGATTCAAAAGATGGTACTGTCGACGCCATTCCAGTTAGCACTAGGCTCAAAAAACTACTTAAAGGTCCCTACACCGTTTTCTTTTGCGCTGTAAGGTCCCGCGAATGCGACGCAACAAAAACCACTTATTATGCCCAAGTCCATCGATAACCGATATTACCCGCTATCACTACCGGACCATTGCGGGGCGAACCATACCTCACAATTTCGATGGCCCATGTATCCACCCGGCAAAACATTTTGTCTTCCCACAATCCACCTGGCCGCAGTTTAGAATATATAAGGGCCTTTAACCCACCGTATTAGACAAGGATTTTTGGGTAATCATTTTCCGCCTTTTTGGCCTGCACATGTCATATTTGCCCAACATGACAATATGGGCATGCGCATGTGCATTGACTATCGTCAGTTTGCATAGATATACCCGTCAAATAGGTTTCGATCCGATACCACGCGCCGCCATGTTTCTTAGAATGCTCGCCGGCGATGCCGCGTTTACCCCGACCTAATTTTCGTCGTCTAACGCCACCTTGGAATAAAATATGGACGCCGACAAAGCATTATTTAAAACTCAGTTCGGTTATTACGAATTCCTACTCAGGCCATTTGGCATGTTCAATGCCCTGTCGGTGTTTCAACAATAATGGATGAGTAACGGTTTGCAGTCGATTACAACATGTTTATTCTTGTGTACTTTGATGACGTTTTGGTATCTAGCATCTTCCTCAATGAGCACATAATACACCATACACCACGCTTGTTTTACTCGCCAACACCACATACTGTCGCGACTCACTGCGTAATCTCCTAAACCAAGAACGAACTCGAATATTTGGGCCACTAGATAGGCAATGCGGCACGCGTCCTTCCATTAAAAAAAAAAAAAAACACTGTTGCACTTCGCGAATTGAGCCCCGCCTGATATTGCAAAGCAGATACAACGATTCCTCGAAGTCGGAAATGTATCTTTCAAATGTTTTCAGAAATAGTCTCGCAATATAATATTTTGTCCCAATATATACAGTTTAATGGAATCAGCGCGAACATATATATGTATGTTGCCTTTCACGCAGTTACACCATATAAGCTCTGAATACGCCTTAGGCGCCGTGATACTTCGGCAAAATGCAAAAGGACACCTCCGACAGTGCGCTTATTAGACCAAAGCTTCACAATCTACCCATATACCAGATACCCCAACTACGCCCAAGAACTTTGCCGCGTGGTTGCGCTTTGACCAACTGATGGAGCTATATAGCAAATAGTTCTAAAAACACGGCCATACCACACTATGCCACTCTACGCCACCTGCCCGTCTAACCAACGTTTAAGCCGCCGTCACTCACTATGGCTCCGTATTGTTTTACCATATCAAGCAAACCAACCCCGCACCTGAAGCACGCGCTAAACATATTATAATTACCGCAATATAATAAGCTCTTAAAGTGAAGCCCGGTCTCGTCGCCCGGATTCGCCACAGCTATACTACCAAAGCAAACTACTACGCTAACCATAACTAACTACGCTAACGTAACTATATCCCCAGTTGCGTTATATAATTCCCACAATAGTTTATTGTGCAAGATGTCTAATATCGTATGCGTGCCCACCTACAATAATAAAAGCCCATCTTCAATTTATCATTCCGAAATTACTCGACGCACGCTGCCGGTCATCTTGATAGCGCACGCACTCGCGCCACCATTCGGAAAACTTATGGTGACCCATTATGCGCAACATACTTGCCCACCTTGACCACCTACACATAATCCCATACAGCAGCACATAGGCTCCGTGTCTCCCGTCCGTACAAGCGCCCGCTCCTAGGCAATTATTCCCATAAACTTTGTGTACCATGCCGCCCTCTGCGCAAGTGAATTTGCCACTATAGCCACACTTGTACGCACATTCACGAAACAAACCCGCTCCATCCCGTGTAGTATCCACTGTGACGCTCCTCAGCTTGAATTCCCGCTTATTTATTGACAATCTCTTCCGCCGCCACGCCATGTTTGCGGCCGTAGACGACCGCGGTCCCCGCTTCACCTCGGTTTTGGCAAAATATGTTTCGCTCGTAAATGCTCTTTACGTAATGACAACTGGCCCCGCTTATCCCTCGCCGATTTCATTTATAACAATGCCAACCATTCCGCCATTAAAATGCACTCCATTTGATGCCCGCCGCTCCGGCATGAACCCGCTCGCGTCCGCTATCTTGATATGCCAACCTGTCGACCCCGCGGATTGCATTTATTATTAATATCGCACAGAAATATAGGATGCCCACGCCTTTGTCTCGGAACACTGCTTCGACATCAACCGGTTCGATGATTCCGTTACATCAGCCCATACCCCATTGTACACTGATTTCCTCACATGCATGCCAAACCGCCTACCACATGCATGCCTCCGCCTACCACCTGCTATGGCCTCCCATCCCAAATTCCACGAAACCTCAGTTCAAGCCATATCCTAAAATACGTGTTAAGATGGTAGACGATTCTGTCCGTAAAACGCTTCCCTTCGAAAAATGTTTACTGCAACCCATTATCGTGCCCTGTCCGCAAAATACCCCGCCCGTTTTCTTTTGCGTATCCCGTAGGTCTACTTTTCGGGGCCGGGATGGAATGTTAGGGTTACCACTATAACCCTACCTGCATACTCATACCACCCCGTACTCGTAGGCGCATGCATGTTCGTATATATATACATGTGTGTATATATATATATATATATATATATATATATATATATATATATATATATATATATATATATATATACATATGTATATATATACGTATATATATATATGTATATATATATGTATATATATATATATACTCATTTCTGTACTACCCGACATCTGCTCAATGCCCGCACGCCACCAGTACCTATTACACGTCTTACAGACGCACGGCCACGTTACGCTCGCAGCATGCTTCTTCCAATGCCCGAGGCTGTCTGCAGCAATCCCCGATGACTTCAAGACTAGATCGCATCTCCAAGCCTAGCATCTGCTTGCAACCGGCTGCCATGCCAATAGCTGTATAAAGCCGTGTACGCCTCGGTTCACTGTAACAATTACCTTTGCTGCAAGTCTTTTCCCTCTCTTCACTAAAGCCTTTTGCTTAAAGCTAACACTGTGGGTTGCGCAACTGGTGTGACTCCGGTGTGAGGCTGGCCAGTTCGGCGGCTATTGCTGGTTGACTGGCAGGAGAGGACTGATGCGCAAGCCACTCTGTGGTTGCGGTGGTGAGGTGGTGAAGTTCTGCGAGTCTTTCTGTGGTGCCTGTGGGTGTGCCCTCCCTGAATGTGCGGTGCACTGTTGAGCGCGGGGGTGGGGGATCGAGGGATATGTCAGCTAGGCCTGGTGTCTCTGCTGCCGTACCCTGGGGGGTGACCACCTCCATGGCGCTGTCGTTCTCCTCGTAGTTGAGTTCGAGTTCCTCCTCGTCGTCCGCATGTGCTCCAAGCATGGCAGTTGCCGCCGGGGATGTGGTTGTAGACGCAGGGGCTGGGTGGGCTGCTCATGGGCTCGCTCCGTTGCAGTTCCTCGCTGGTCGATGGCTGCCACTGCGTCTTCAACCGCTCCGCGCCTCGGTGGTACGTGCTCGAACCCAGGGGGGAGCGTCGCGGACCTGGGGTGCGATCTGGGCTGCTGGGCTCGCTGGAAGTGGAAGTTGGATTGGGCATGTTGGTGGTGGGGATGGCGATGTGTCGGTTGGGCGCCACCCGGTTGGTGCCGGATCTGGCGCGGCCTTTATCTTCCCGCACGATGTCGACACTGTCTTGCGCCACTGTTCTGTTGTGTCGGTGCTGCGGGTGCCACCGATGACGCTGTGGTGGTGGGCGGTCACTTGCAGGGTGAGGGTGTAGATTGGGCGTCCGGTGGCTCGCAGGGCGAGGGATGTTGGGGCGGTCTTCCGGGCCTTCTTTCGCAGGCCTATCGTTGCGCGTCGGATCTGGTTGTGGCTTGTGTTGCCTCCAAGTTCTCCCGCCTCCCGGATCGTCTGGCTGAAGGGGTTTTAGGGGTTATTTTTTAGTTTGAGGCGCACCGAGTCGGTTGAGCGGCGGGCTTTCCATACCTCGCGGATTTCTAGGAGGGCCAATAGTTTACGGGTCGGGGGGCAGATGACGGCGTCGTCTGCGTCTCTGTCGGCCTCGTACTCGGCCCAGGCTCTCACTCCAGCGAGTGCCAAGACGTCTGCTGGTGTCGCCGCCGGTTGGTCTGTCGCCGCTTCGCTTGTTGGGGTTGGTCGTACGCTGGGAGGAGGCCCTCCGCCAAGGGCAGCCACATGTCGGCCTCCGTGATGCCTCTTAACGTGAGGGGGGGCGAAGCCACACCTGGTGTACCGGTCGCTCGATGTCGTCGAGGTGCGGCGCTCCGAGTAGGCGGGTGGAGCCGCGGCGGCCCTGGCTGTCGAGGATCGCTGTGCCCTCTCATGTCCATTGGGTATGTAGAACGCTCACGGATGTTACCATGCGGGCCAGTCGTAGGATGACGGACCCGGTGGTGGTGGGGAGCCTAGTGCCACTCGGCGCAGGGGGGTCGGCGGCGGTGGGCTTGGGGGGCGGCGGCGACTCACCACTTTGACGTCTGTTGTTAGTATTTGAACGCCGATTTTGGGGCTGAGGGTGCTGATCAATTTCGTCACAGTCCGGCCGCGCGACTCCTCGTCCATAGCTTGGTGTTTGGCCACCATATCGCCGAACAATAGGGCCACATGGGTGGCATCGTATGTGCCGGCGGGGAGGCCGGTTCGAAGTAGGTGAGATGGGCGTTGTAGCACGCGTATGTGGCGGCGGGTTGCTGGTGGGAATTGGGTGCCTGCGATTTTTTTGCAGTTACAACCGTGCGGATCGTTGGCTGTTGCACTCCGCCGCCTCGTAGCGCGGCCAGAAAGGTGCCGACCCCTGCGTCATGTTGCTCCTCAGATCTTTCTGTGTCCATGCTGGCTATGGTGGTGTCCTCTTGGAGGGCATGCTCTTCACGCCACTGTGATCGCAGGCCGGCAGTTGGCCTGGTGGTGGGTCGTCCGGTCGTCGGACGGTCCACCGTTTTGCAGGAGGATCACGCTACCAATATATGTAGCCGCGCCGGCTCAGTCGCCCGGATTTAGTACATACGCGGTACTTCGCCCGGTGTTAAGGGCCGGCTGGAAAGTGAGAAGTTGTTGCACCGAAATGGATTGGTGCATGCGTCCGGGCAGCCCTCACCCTCCATGTGCTTCTGCAACCAGAATGTAGATCTAGACAAAGCGAGCATTACGCACAAACTATCGGCGCTATGCAATAAGATGCACATGTACATGAATAGGCCGCGGGATGGCCCGATCTGGCCGTCCACCCTCACCCGCAGCCACTAGATTCGGGTTGGGTCTCCGGCAAGGGCGTACTCGGAGCAATTCGGGGGCGGCGAGTCGCGTTGTGCTACCATGCTGGACAATGCCCGAAGGGAACAGCTCGGTCAAGCGGTGCTGTCGGGTGATGCGCGGCGGCGCATGGACGGAGCGGCATGGCCGCGTCCGTGTCCTCGAAAGTACGTAAAGTACAGGGTACCGGATACCCGGTACCCGGTACGTTTTTTTCATCCCCGTGGTCTTCGAGTCCCACACCTTACGATTACAAACACTTAACGTGATTTTGTCCGCGCTTATCCACGCATGCCATGAGTATTTGAGCCGAAGTATCGACGCCACAGCAGTTCGTGTATGTGAATCGGTACGTGATGCATCTCATCCCGGCCCATGCACGCGTACTTTGCCACGGCGCGCAACCGCGCGGCGGGCCTAACGTTGCTTACGCGCACGCGGCGGAGGAGCGACTATACCTTATTATCCCACGTCTGACATGCATATCATCCGCCGCTTTTGCACATAATCTTCTATCTTACCACTCGCTATCCCACAGCCCGCCCCCATAGCATCCTTGTCGCTATGCTTCGCGGCAAAGCGAGAGATCATGCGGCAAGAAGAGCGTCTTCGATGTATGCGATGGTCCGAGCGGTCACCTTACGGCCCAGTGCCGTGTGTAAAAAGTCACCTCGCCAAGAATAGCCGCCACCTCAAAGTAAGCCGCCACCTCAGACACCCAGCCAACGACGCATGATCGGTGGAGCAAGCCCGCTTATTGTCGGTGAGTGCCCCCGAGTGTGTGGATTCAAGCTTGCCGTGGCAATTTTAACCGACGCTCGCCATAATGATGCCGCCGCCCCCCCCCCCCCTCCCTCACTTCAGGTGAAGACCACCACCGCATCGCAACCCGTAGCGCCTGCCCCGTCTTCGCCCGAACAGACTGCCCCCCCTTCACCACCCGCCGCATCGGCTTCCCGACGTTGGCCTCGACCCCGCACGCGCGAAGAATAGCGGGACCCTCCCGACTAACTACGAAATAATGTGGGACAATGGGTCGTTGTGCGGTGCTTGTCGTCTCATCACTCCGAGGTTGCCGTCACAGCCATGCTCCTTGCTAACAATAAGGTCATCATGGTGCGACATCATGACAGCGGGCAATGTCCGACTGCTTTCTGAGAATTTTTTCCATACGCACATGCTTATTTGCGTCCCACCCATTTTTTGTCGCCTTCCACCCAGCACACCTCCATCTCTACCAATAAGTAACCATCTGGTGTGTCGCTCAATGTGATACATTACGCGCGAGATGCAACTGTTAACTGTGCGCGACCTAGTAATTCGTCGGTGCTTCCGTCATTTGGACTTCAGTACCTCGGACGGGTGTGGCGGCGATACGGCCATCGACGAAACGGCTGGCAGCGAGAGGGGCATGGCCCAGAGCCGGTTGGTGGTCCTATTACGGAGGACCGGGCGGGCTGTGATGAGGAGAGGGCGGAGCGGAGTAGGGCTATTGCTAACGACGATGCATTTTGGGAGGGCGACGACGAACACGGCGTTCCAGAAACGCGAAAACGCGCTTTTTGTACGTCCTTGTAACACCACACCACCTATCAGCGGTGCTTGGCTACCACACGACCTCAGGGCTTACCCAAAACCCTTGCTTTGTGGACCTCGTATGTGACATGTACGGGTTAATGCGCGCCAGCAATGGCGGGCGAAGTGGCGTATGGGGCGCTCGGGAGGCGGCGGTGTGGGTGGGTCGGAAGCTCTGACTGACGTGGATGGGCGTACACGGCGGCATGACGACGGCGGTACTAGCAGGATACCTATCGCATCCAGCTATGCCTGGCGACGAGCCAGACCCACAACAGCCCGCCGCTGCTAGCGGCGGCAAAGCTGTATGCGCAAGGAAGCGGGATGAATTTGGTAGTCGTCGGCGAGTGGAGGAGGCGGAGCATCGCCAGACAGCGGCGGAAGCCGCGGTTGCTCATCCGCAAAATGCCAGCGAGCGAGCGGCGGCGGCTACAGAACGGTAAGCAGCGGAGAACGTCTCGCTTCGCAGCGACGGTGACATGCTCAACAAATGTGTTGACAAGCTGGACAAGAACGTCGAGTCGCTACAGGTCCAGCTTGAGGCGGAGCGGGTGCGCTCCCGGGCTAAGATAGAGGCTATAAAGTATATTCGTGCGGCCGCCGTACAGGCGGAGTCTGCGCATGCGAAAAGCACGCAAAGGCTGTAACTCAACGCAATTCGGCCAAGGCAGCCGTTCGGCGAGCAAAGAAAGAGTTTACCAACGGCAGCGAGGCTTCGAATCGAGCTGGAGCGAAAGCTCGGGCCGCCATTAAGGAGCGGAAGCTGCCGCGAGCCATGGCGTTGTGACAACAAGGAGGACATGCAGACCTATCAATTGGCGCCGTTCGGCCGGCGTCAAAAATGCCGGTTGGCTTCATGTGCATCGAGCCAGAGGACATTATCGGGGACACCATGCATGCATGCATTCAGATATGTCCGCATGTGGCGTGGCACGCCGTGCATAATCGGTGCAAGGACATGCAGACAATTAATGCGCATCAGGCTACCAAGCAGAGAGGTGAAGGTGCAGAGTAGGAAGAGCAAGGCCATCACCAAGGCAGATCTCCCTACCCTCCGCGGGCATGAGGTGCAAAAGATGCTGGAGGGCCCCCACAGGGAGATCAAGGAGGGCTTCCGCAAGGGCAGCAACCACCAGCCTCGGCGCCTTCTCAAGTCCGGCAAGGTGACGCTCTGCAAGATTGGCCAAGCCATGAAGCGCAACACCTTGATGGCGCACCACCGTGACATGCACGGGCCAGCCCATCATGCACAGCCCCACCTACCCAAGGCAAAGGCAAATGCCATAAAGGCAGAGATGGCAAAGAAAGCGGCGAAGCGAAGAAAAATGTGGATGCACTATTTACATCTAGTGAGCGTGTCCCTTCTCCTTCCCCTTCTCGCCCTTACTGGATTTACCATAGAAAACCCTGTAACGTGAGCGGCGGCTGCTCGGCTCACCCCCGCCCTCAGCCCCCCCCCCCCCCTCACCGATGTTGCCCACCTCGCCTCCCGCTTGCATTGCTGCTTCAAGCTCCGCCTTCCTCTGCATGTCGTACCTCCGCTGGTATTGTCTGAGATACCCGCTGACTCTCGTTATGTGCGCTCTTGCCGCTCCTTAGCGCGCAACTTCCGAGCGCCCTCACGCAGCTCGCGCGCTCGCCCTGAGCGCACAATCCAGAACGCCTCCCGTCTGCCTCGCTCTCGCCCGGTGGCCCCTCCCAACGGAATACAGAGCCACCTATCTGGCCGGGAATGGGTGGCGGGATGGGTGCGCTACATCAGTCCCAGCCCAACACAGAGCGCAGAGCGCCGCTGTCGTCTGTCGGCCCCACGTGGTGCATGAAATGCGTCTCGCACAGCGCATGCAGCTTGCGCATTGCGTATGCTTTGGAATCAAGGTAGGGAGGAAGAGCCACACCTTTGGATCACTTGGGTCCACTGAGTAGCTGCAGGTCGGTGTCCTCCTTCGCTGCCAACACTCCGGTGTGGAGATACACAGTCCCCTTCACTACCTTCAGCTTGCTGCCATGGTCCCGGAATGGCTCTTCCTTCACTTCTAGGGACTGAGGGTACAACGTGAGCACGATGTCCCCCTGTCGGCCATCTTGACCCCACCGTTCGCTCCCCTCTTCCCGTGCTGCTCCGCGCGTGCATCAGCCCGTGCCTTCTTCGCAAGCCGCCTGTGATTAAGAGCCTTCAGCGGCCCGCCGTGCACGTCCTTGAAGACGGCGACCGACTCAACTCCCTTACGAAAGGTGGTCATATATTTGGCCTTCTTGCTCCCGCCGCGGGCTGTGACGCGAATATTGTGCCACATGTCCGGTCGTGCCTCGTAGAACGAGATGAGGAGGTCCGCTAGCGCGCCGGGAAAGGTCGTTGTCGCGGGCTTCAAGCCTCCCCGCATGTGGTGGTTGTTCAAAGCGGCCGTACATTGCATCGGTCACCGCCGAGACCAGCGCCTCCTCGCCTAACACTGCCCGTCCGTCTACTGCGGCTGATTTGCCACAATACTAGCAGAATTCGGAGGCGGCGGGCTGGTTGGCCGAAATGGCCAGAACGCACCGAGCGCAGTTCTCGCGCCGCGCCACACCGTTGGGGCGCTGCGTCGGCGCGACAGGGTTTCAGCCTCCTACCCCATGTAGCATCGACGGACAATGCGAGAGAACATCGGGGTAACTCAAAAATCCGCCACGGTAACGACCTCAGCTTCCCCTCCCTCTAGCGATATCGGGTCCGTGTCGGGTGGGATCGGTGCCGAGATGTCTCCGATTTTGTTTGGCTGCGGCTGCGGTGGGTGGGCTGCGGTGAGTGAGTGGGCAAAAAAGGCGGCATCCGTACCTGATGCGGCCGAGTGCGCAGCCGGTGTTGACCACGGTGGGCGCCACCTGCCCGATCACCGCCAGTTATGTGTACCCAATAAGGGATAGAGTTCGCGCTCCGGGGGTCGTGATGCGCATTGGCTGCGCGCACTGGCGGCGAGCGCGCTATGTGCAGCTCGGGGTGGGTGAGGGAGTTCGCTGTGTGATGGACGCGCCGCGAGCGGCCCGTAAAAAGCATTCTCGTACATAAATAGTTCGCGCGCGATATCCCGGTACTGGTACGCCGTGGAAGAACGCGAACCGATTGGATTTCTCTCCAGCCTCAACGGCAGCGACGGGGACAAGACGGGGGAGGAGGAGGGAAAGGAGGAACGGGAACCGCGCCTCGAAGGCATTGTTGAAGACGGTGCCAAAGAGGTAAGTCGTATTACACATTTGCTGCTATTCGCATCGCGCGGCTTTACCGTGAACATAGACAAAACCCTATTCCGTCTACTTGTCGCTAACTGTGGTGTTGTTGTGTGCCATTTTAAGGGTAGTGGCGGCGAGCATGAGCACGGTACCGAGGATGCCAAGCGCTACAAAGATATGCCGGACTGCTTCTCCCACGAGTTTTTGTGTAAGCCCTCGAAGTGTTCGAGCATCGGGGCTGTCCTCGTCGACCTAATGGGCGTCAAGGCGGACTAAGAGCTGCCATATGAGGAGATACTGCATATTATGCACGTTGCGTTACGCAACGCGAGGTTTCCGAAGACGGAGGCGGCCTCGCTGAAGGCATTGAGCATCAGTCCTGACATTTCTCGATTCGAGAGGTATTGGTGTCGCAACTGCAGGCAACATGTCTACCCGCTGCCGTGCGAAATTGCGTTTTTCGACGAGGAGTATAGCTTATGAACAAAAAATGGCCGTTGGAAGTTGCACGAGAGTGGTGCGTTTTCGCCCCTCCTCCCCCCCCCCCCCCTCACTCCCCCCCCTCCCATGTGTTTGATGCTCACGGAGGCATTATTGCGCACTCGTCACATTATTATATGCATAGCAGTATCGACGTTCCGCTGAGCATCATGATACTTTTCCATATGCGAAGACGAGCCTGGCGTCGCAATCAGCCCGAATTGCAATACCTCTCGATTGATTTCGTACTTACTCGCAAGAACCGCGTGGTCATCCTGGAGCATGATGGCGTATACTACGACCTCGGCATCGCGGAGGTTTTGAGGCGGATGCTGCGGCGCCTCGACTCTGCCACGCGCCAGCCATACCGCGAGGATTTGTCGAAGAATGCTTTCTTGAACTCCGACTTCGCCAGAGCCTTGACGGAGGCTACCGATGGAGCGATTGGCGACCCTGGCAACCTCTTCATGGAGGTCGGCATCGACGGCATTCAACTGGCGAAGTTCAAATACCACTCCGCGAATGTGTACGTCACGCGGGTTGCCAGCGTGCCACGGTAATCCCCTCCCCCATCTCCCCCCCCCCCCCCCCCCCCCCCCCCCGCTGTTTTCTTTTGTTGCAGCAAGTTGTTGCAACAGCTCCGCTGGAGTACCCCCCCCCCCTCCCTCATGTGTGTCACGTCACTGCTTTATTGCGGCAGGCACCGTGCGGCATGCACGACCAACTCGGAGATCTTGCTCGTGGTGCCTGGGTCACATGAAGCGCCCGATTTTCTTGAAGGAAACCTTTGATGTCATTCAACAGTCGCAAGACACCCCCTTGCCGTTTGGCGGGCTCTCTGTACCGGCGGCAGATGCACCACCGGCATGTAGAAGTTCGTATGTCGGTGCACCCGTTGATGGTGCGCCGCCGGTGCGCCCCCCTTCTTTCATGTCTTGCCACAGCAGTTACATACATATTGTCATTGCACCTTGCAAGCTTCTTTATTCGTGATGGCCGTTATCATGCGTTCTCCATATAGAGGAAGCTAACTGGTATACATAGGAACCTAAGTCACTAACTGGTTGCGCTAATGTACACTGCGCATTACATTATTATGGGTGCGACTTTCAGCATAGTCAACTCCCATGCTCTACCATTACATCATGCTATAAGGGTTTAGTGAAGACCTTCCTCATGAGGATGCGGCAGGTGTCGGTGCACCCAGCTAGTCCACGTAGCAACAAGGTCAAGTTCAAGAATCTCTTCAAGGTGTGATGTGAATGCATGCATGCATGCATGCATGCCGGCTTGCCCGTCTACTTGAGTGTCGCTTACAATTGCAGCGCTGACCTGCAAATGATGTCCATGCATACTGCTCACATGAATATGACAAACGAGAAGAACATCAAGGTCACCAGCCAGTGATTTCGGACGCCCCCCTCCCCCCCCCCCCCCCTCATCATAAGTGGAACGTCTACGATGTTCCCTAACTGAACGGCGGAGAGCTTCCAAGACTTCATGCTTACTTATGCTCGTGTGGTAATATAGTCCCCCCCCCCCTCTTGCTATCTTCCTGATTGCACATATTGTATACAGTCACAGAGGTAAGTCATATATGTATATGTAT
This sequence comes from Tetraselmis striata, assembly GCA_006384855.1. Lineage (NCBI taxonomy): Eukaryota > Viridiplantae > Chlorophyta > Chlorodendrophyceae > Chlorodendrales > Chlorodendraceae > Tetraselmis > Tetraselmis striata. The sequence continues at coordinate 28,287 of VCJN01003394.1, read as the reverse complement.
GTATATTCCCCTACCTCTTGGTGGGTTGAGCGGAGGGAAAGGAGAGCCGCGTCCGAAATCGTCTGGAATATGAGAGAATCGATACCGGTTGCAATACGGTTTTATCACGGATTTTTAGGCGTCCTCCGTCCGTTCGTCCTCCGTCATACGCGCATCGTGTATGAACCGTCATACGTTCGGTGTTCGCTCGTTTGATTTCACGGTACTGGTACGTGTTCGGTTCTGAATGGATGCGCGTGTATTCTAGCCCAGGCACGTCATATATTCGTCTAAAACGCCGAAATAACGCGGTACCGCAGCGCGTTTTTACTGCTGAATCAGCAAGCGAGGCGTGCCCTCTGTATTTATACAGCGACTACGCGGTAGTCCTACTGTATGCTGTAAAATGATGCTGTAAAAAGGGGTCGCCGCGGTGCGGGGGCAGTCCGCCGACCCGGGGCCCGGCGTCCGTCGACGGACGGGCGACGGTCGAACGACGGCGTCCGGCGTCCGGTGCCGGTACAGGCGGCGGGCTAGGCGATTCGCGCCGTGCCCGCTCCGCAGACCTGACGACCGGCCCGACCTGCGCGGCCTCGTGTTGGATGCGGGCCGCCTGTAGGCGGCTTGTATTGTATTGCTGATCTTGTAGTGCTGCTTTTTTTTTGGGGGGGGGGGGGGGGGGGGGGGTAGTAATACAACTTTTAGCGGTGGGTTGGGTACTGGCCTTCCTGTAATGCACACCAGTAGTCAGCGGCCCGCTTTTACGCGGCTTGCAGATTTAATCTGTTTTACAAATTAATGCGTCTCTTTTGAAAAAAAGAATTACTGACAAATCTAACGCTAAAAGCAGTATTACCCGAAAACAACAGATCAACACTACAAGCCGGCTGACAGCGGCCCGCATTCCGCACCAGGCTCAACCCAAGAGGTAGGGGCACCTCCACAAATCCCCGGAGCGAAGCCGGCTTGTAGTGTTGATCTTGTAATACTGTTATTTCCGGGTAATACTGCTTTTAGCGTTACATTTGTCAGTAATTTATTTTTTAAAAGAGACGTATTGTTTTGTAAAACAGATTAAATCTGCAAGCCGCGTAAAAGCGGGCCGCTGACTACTGGTGTGCATTACAAGAAGGCCAGTACCCAACCCACCGCTAAAAGTTGTTTTTTCCCGCCCCCGGGACAGGACTGGCACCAGTGAAACCCTTGCAGCGTCTCTACGACGGCCGTTTAGGCAGCAATCCAGTTACGGAAAGCTCTGGGTAGGCGACGCTCCGTTATAGTCATCAAGCAAATTGCCGAAGCATTCTGCAAGACTAATTGGAGGCCAGTGACGGAACTTCCAACACCGTTGGATCACCGTCTAAAACACTGTCATCAAAATACCCGGCACTGACCACGAAAGGTCCGCCCTACCCGTTTGGGCGTCGGCCCATTCGAGTAATGCGAGTTGGGGCAAGCCCCAACCCGCGGAGCAAAGCATCGGGAGTGCGATACATGTGCAACAAAAAAGGCAATGTGAGGGAGGGCCCGACGCCATAGCTGAAAAAATTTCCCATTCCCAGTAAAATCCAGGGCGCCATGAAGGGAGGGGGGGACTAAAAGTTGTATTACCCCCCCCCCCTCCCCCCAAAAGCAGCACTACAAGATCAGCAATACAATACAAGCCGCCTACAGGCGGCCCGCATCCAACACGAGGCCGCGCAGGTCGGGCCGGTCGTCAGGTCTGCGGAGCGGGCACGGCGCGAATCGCCTAGCCCGCCGCCTGTACCGGCACCGGACGCCGGACGCCGTCGTTCGACCGTCGCCCGTCCGTCGACGGACGCCGGGCCCCGGGTCGGCGGACTGCCCCCGCACCGCGGCGACCCCTTTTTACAGCATCATTTTACAGCATAAACTAGGACTACCGCATATATAGTCGTTGTATAAATAAAGAGGGCACGCCTCGCTTGCTGATTCAGCAGTAACAACTCGCTGCGGTACCGCGTTAATTTGGCGTTTTAGACGAATATATGACGTGCCTGGGCTAGAATACACGCGCATCCATTCAGAACCGTACACTGTGAGATTCAGATGTGACGTAAATGTGCCCTACTGGTGACGAACGACGACATACGGGGACGATACGGGACGGACGAGGGACGTGGATTTCATACCCAGTAGCGACGACTATCGCGCGCGACCTGTAAAGTACTATATGAATTTCTCGTTTCCATAATTTCATCAAATTGATATGCGCACGCGGGCTCGCGTGTCGCCCGCCGACGCGGAGTACCCGGGCTAAGTACAGGCGGCTGCAAGTACTCGCTGCACATCGCTGCACATCGCCGCGGTGTGCCGCGATGTGCGGCACGACGGGCGGAGGTGTGGGCGGATGTAGGTGGTACGGTAGGTGGTAGGCGGTAGGTGGTGTTCGTAGGTGCGCGTTTTAATGCAGCCGCCCTAACTGCTGATGATTGTGTAACGCCCCAGCACGCGCATGAAGTACGGGGTCGTCTCACGGTCACCGCCGCTCACCGTTGAATCAAGCGCGGACAGCCGCGCACTCGCATCTGTGTTGCCTGCCGGTGGTGGGTTACATCCACCCCAACTCTCAACCCCCCCCCCGCCCCCCGCGCGCGGCAGCAGGCATGCCGGCAAAGGGATGGATAGCGAGTGTGTCGAAGGATGGCGTGTACACATGCAAGCACTGCCACGGCATCGTGACGGGTAGTAGTGAAAGGACGGCGCGAGAGCGGCACTTCCGGAAATACCCGAACTGTAGCCACTCGTTGAAGCGTGCGGCTAAGTTGCGCCGCAAGGCCGCCTTATCACAAGCAGCAGCAGCAGGGGCGGCAGCAGCAGCAGCAGCAGCAACAGCAGCAACAAGCGCGGCAGCAGGAGTAGCTGGAGCCGTCGGAAACGGCCCGCCGGCGCCGGTCTCGGACGACGGCGGCTCGAAGGTGGACGATGTGATGGGCGTGGGGGAGGACCCCGTTGGCGAAGACGGTATGGACATCGACGCGCCTGCGTGGCCGCCGGCGGGCGTCGAACCCGCGATGAGGGCGTGATACGGAAAGGCGATCCCGGCGACTTCTACATGAAGGTCATCGCCAAGAAGTTCCGGGGAGTATGGCACTACGGCGTGATAACCGGCGTCGTTACCGAGTGGGTGTTGGAGGACTACGGCGGGGCGACCCAGTGGCGCGCTGTTTTCGAGGACGGTGACATTGTGGACCTTCTGCGTTCAGAGGTGAGTGGGCCCGGCCTGCGTGCTGGTGGCACCACTCAACTGCGGTTGTATGGAATCACACGCACCCGCCCGGTCGGCGTGGCAGGTTGTGGAGGCTATGGCGGCTGCCCAGGAGCACCCCCCTGTGGATGCGGACGGGGAGGCTCGCTTGGTAACCGTCCATCAAGGCGATGACTTGTCCAGTGAATCACGCACCTTGCCCGGCGTGCGTTCAACACAACCCGGCTGGCGGAGGCCAAGCAGAACACTGGCTGCCATGGCGTGTGCCATGTGCATGTGGTCCTGGGCTATGTCAGCATGATCAACCTCTTCCCCCTCGCGCCGTTCCACCTGTTTTTTTTTGGCTTGGGAAGGGACTTGTGGAGGAAATTTGTCACCGTGCAGGGCCACATTGGATTCCGAGCTATGAAGCAGAATCGAAAGGTAACCCCAAGAACTCCAAGAATCGAAAGGTAACCCCCCCCCCCCCCCCCCCCCCCGGGCGTGGGCGTGGGCGTGGGCGTGGGCGTGACGGCATTCCCCTCCATGACTGCAGGGTCAGGCAAGGTGACGGTGCAGTCCGGCTGGGTCATGGAGGACTGCTTGCACCACATGGAAACGTTTTCCATTCTTAACGCCGGTCCGCTGCTCGAGGAGGCCCGGGTGAAGGCGATCATGACCGAGAAGGAGCTTCGCGTCCCTAGGCGGTGCTTGGGCACATGTACAAGCGCATGCAAGGAGCTGCGTGGTTCGTCACGCGGTGGGGGTTGCAGAATGTGGTGACGGAGGAGGACGGCCCCGAGCGCAAGGCGCAGGTGGACGCGCTCACTAGGGAGGGGAGGACTCGATACCCCGCGCGGCGCCAAGGCGCGGCGGCCGGGGCAGCGCGGCGCCAAGGCGCGGCGGCCGGGGCAGCGCGGCGCCAAGGCGCGGCGGCCGGGGCAGCGCGGCGCCAAGGCGCGGCGGCCGGGGCAGCGCGGCGCCAAGGCGCGGCGGCCGGGGCAGCGCGGCGCCAAGACAGCGGCGGCCGGGGCAGCGCGGCGCCAAGACAGCGGCGGCCGGGGCAGCGCGGCGCCAAGACAGCGGCGGCCGGGGCAGCGCGGCGCCAAGACAGCGGCGGCCGGGGCAGCGCGGCGCCAAGACAGCGGCGGCCGGGGCAGCGCGGCGCCAAGACAGCGGCGGCCGGGGCAGCGCGGCGCCAAGGCGCGGCGGCCGGGGCAGCGCGGCGCCAAGGCGCGGCGGCCGGGGCAGCGCGGCGCCAAGGCGCGGCGGCCGGGGCAGCGCGGCGCCAAGGCGCGGCGGCCGGGGCAGCGCGGCGCCAAGGCGCGGCGGCCGGGGCAGCGCGGCGCCAAGACAGCGGCGGCCGGGGCAGCGCGGCGCCAAGACAGCGGCGGCCGGGGCAGCGCGGCGCCAAGACAGCGGCGGCCGGGGCAGCGCGGCGCCAAGACAGCGGCGGCCGGGGCAGCGCGGCGCCAAGACAGCGGCGGCCGGGGCAGCGCGGCGCCAAGACAGCGGCGGCCGGGGCAGCGCGGCGCCAAGCAGCGGCGGCCGGGGCAGCGCGGCGCCAAGACAGCGGCGGCCGGGGCAGCGCGGCGCCAAGGCGCGGCGGCGGGCAGCGCGGCCAAGGCGGCGGCCGGGCAGCGCGGCGCCAAGGCGCGGCGGCCGGGGCAGCGCGGCGCCAAGACAGCGGCGGCCGGGGCAGCGCGGCGCCAAGACAGCGGCGGCCGGGGCAGCGCGGCGCCAAGGCGCGGCGGCCGGGGCAGCGCGGCGCCAAGGCGCGGCGGCCGGGGCAGCGCGGCGCCAAGGCGCGGCGGCCGGGGCAGCGCGGCGCCAAGGCGCGGCGGCCGGGGCAGCGCGGCGCCAAGGCGCGGCGGCCGGGGCAGCGCGGCGCCAAGGCGCGGCGGCCGGGGCAGCGCGGCGCCAAGGCGCGGCGGCCGGGGCAGCGCGGCGCCAAGACAGCGGCGGCCGGGGCAGCGCGGCGCCAAGACAGCGGCGGCCGGGGCAGCGCGGCGCCAAGGTGCGGCGGCCGGGGCAGCGCGGCGCCAAGACAGCGGCGGCCGGGGCAGCGCGGCGCCAAGACAGCGGCGGCCGGGGCAGCGCGGCGCCAAGACAGCGCATACAGCGGAATCGGCGGAAAGGGATGCATTACAAGCTGTGGACGGCAGCCGCTGAAAACTATGCGGTCATGCCGCAACAACCCCAGCACTGGCTTCTGGATACCTCTGATCTGGCTGACGGCGGCGGGCTGCGGGATGCAGGGCCGCATGACTGAGGTGGCGGTGCTGGTGAGCCCGCAGAGTCTGCATGCGGCGGAGGCGGCGCAGCCGCATAGGCACTAGACAATGCTCTGAAGCGAGCCCCAATTGTCTGCCCAGCGCCTGCCCCAATGTAACGCACCAGCTTGGCAGCAATTGGCAGCTCTTTTGCCCCCCCCCCTCCACCCCACAGACACACTACCAATACCAGTTTCTCATCCCGGCGGGCAGTTGATGCGTATACCCAGGCTTGTGCGTACGCGGTGCGGGGGGGGGGGGGGGGGGGGGGGGAATCACTATAGCTAAGCTAGTGATGTGAGATATGAGTGCAGCAACAGATATTGTGCAAGATATAATACGATGGCATGCAAGCGGGTCCCCGCTCTTCCACAATCATTGGCCCTGCTCCCTCTTGCCCCGCCCCCGGTGCCCTTTAGCTGCTCTCAGCATCCCGAGTGGGATGGGCGGGGCAGCGGTTGCTACCGAGTGAGGCGTAGCATCGTTTGCAGTGGCAACGCAGCCTTTCCGGTGTGACGCCGCCTGGATGTAACCCAGCAGTACGCGCAAAGTGCAAGTGCAAGCTGCTGATGGCGGGGATCCCGCGCGGGGGGGGGGGGGGGGGGGGGGGGGGGGGCAGCGGCTGTGGGATAGGCGCGGCAGCGGTTGCTACAGAGTGAGGCGTCGCATTGTTTGCAGTAGCAACGCAGCCTTTCCGGTTGCATAGTGTGACGCAGCCTGGATGTAACCCAGCAGTACGCGCAAAGTGCAAGTGTTACACGTCCGTGTGCCCCACCCAATGACATTGCGCCCGACCTCACTGACGGCATGTCTCGCTCTCCTTCAGCTCCTGGGCCGTCCGCCGCCTCACCCTGCGCACCCTACCAGCCGCGCGTGCCTTCTCGGAAGCCTCACACACGGCGGCGCGAGTCGCGTCGTGGAACGCGTCCCTGACATGGCGGAACTCCGCCCTCTTCGTGGCCGTGGTCGGGCAGGGGACTGCCCGCTGATGGGTCGCCATGCATGGGTACTTGGGGCCGCACAAAGCCGGGGTGCCGTCGCAGCAACACTCCCAGTCCGTCCGTTGGCCGCAGTCCACGCATGACGGGCGTCCGGCCAGGACACGCACATGATAGTGCATGTGGCCGCCTCCCGCCACTGCTCGTAGTGCTCCGGTCAACATGGCGACGAGCAAGTCGGCATGTCCCGCAGGTGGCTGCGGGGCGGGTGGCGCGAGCGCAGCCTCGCTCGCCTCGACAACCCCCTCAGCCCGATCAGTCGCCTCGACCACGGCCTCCTCTGCCTCCTGACGCGGCGCACCAGGCGCATCATCGTCGCCTGGCAGGGCGTCCCCCCCCGCAACGGCGCCGTCGGCGGTGGCCGACGCCGTCGTGGCGGGGTGTTGTGAGGAGGTGGCCCTAGACATAGGTGGGGCCGGCACCGCCATGTGTTGCTCCACATGCGGTGCGGTTCCTGACGCGACAGCTCCGTCGCACCAGTACCGGCGCCGGCACCCCACGCACGCCTGCTGGGCTTACCACCAACCGGCATGTTTCCTTTGGGAGGCGGTTCATCCGCGTCGGAGGTGAGCGGCGGTGCCTGTGTGGGTGTGGATACTGCCCGGCCATTAGGGCTCCCGCCGCCTGTCGCTCCGCCGACCCACGCCGCGGCGTGTGCTGCGCCCCGCATAGTCGCCTCGAATATAATATACATGACGCGGGGACGGGGGGGGGATTCGTGCGTTTCGTATGTCGGCGGAAAGGCGTGCGAAGCTGCGGCTGGCGAAGGTGGTGGAAGTAAGCGTGGCGGCGTCGGCGGCGTATTACCGTGCGTGCATGCGTGCGCAACCCCGCGGCAGCAAGCGCCGGACTCGGCGTGTGCCAGCGGCAGAGCTGCGAAGCCATGGACACGGTACGGGATGCCAAGTCTGGCTAAGCAACTGCCGAGGCTGGCGGCTTAACCCCCATGTCCGGCGGTTGAGGGACGGAAAGTGCGTAGAAGTTGATCGGGAAAGCGGGCATATAAGCCTGGCTGTGCTAGGTTCCTATTAAGTAATGACGGTTTGTGCTAAGTAATTCTTAGGGGTAGACCATGCAGCGCAGGTAGGGGGCGGTATAAATGAGGCCGGGCACATATACTGCTCCACGAAACGACACTGTCGCACGTGTAGTTGAATAGACGCCCCCCCCCCCCCCCCCCCCCCCCCCCCGCCGGGTCGGCCCGCCGACCCGCCACGGCATGTAATATTTGTCATGCATCGCTGGGGTATGTGTGAGTGGATGCCCCGCCGCCACATCCCCCCCCCCCCCACCCCCCCCCCATTTACACTTGTGCACTCATAAAGTTTGGGCTGGTTTCGGAGCAATACATGTACGTATGTATATACATACAATGGAACGTAGGACCTGCGCGGAAAGAGGGGGGGCTGGCGGAATGCGTTGGGGGTGCGAAGAGTAGCGTGTTGGTGAGATTCGGGGTGCATCGGACGCCGGATGCCCATCCACCCAGCGTAAAAGACGCCTACGTAATATTCACACTATATATATTCACACGCAAATGTGTGAAAACCGGACATTCCGTGCCGGATGGGTGGGAATACGGCGTCCGATGCAGCCAAAACCCCAGCAACACGCTATTCTGTGCACCGCCAATGCACTCCGCCAGCACCGCCTCATTCTCTGTCGATTTCGAAAACGCCTTCACATTACCCACCGGTAATTGCAATTGCCACCGTGTAATGTTGTCACGATGTGCGCACACAACAACACTTACTACCGGTTCCGACGCGGATGGAGGCGGGGCTTGCGGAGTGCGTTGGGGGTGCGTAGAGTAGCGTGCTGCAAATAATTGGGGTGCATCGGACGCCGGATGCCCACCCACCCGGCGTAAAAGACGCGTAATATTCACACTTTATTAACACACAAATGTGTGAAAACCGGACATTCCGTGCCGGATGGGTGGGAATACGGCGTCCGATGCAGCCAAAACCCCAGCAACACGCTATTATGTGCACCGCCAATGCACTCCGCCAGCACCGCCACATTCTCTGTCGATTTCGAAAACGCCTTCACATTGTCCACCGCTAATTGCAATTGCCGTGTAATGTTGTCACGATGTGCGCACACAACAACACTTACTACCGGTTCCGACGCGGATGGAGGCGAGGCTTGCGGAGTGCGTTGGGGGTGCGTAGAGTAGCGTGCTGCAAATAATTGGGGTGCATCGGACGCCGGATGCCCATCCACCCGGCGTAAAAGACGCGTAATATTCACACTGCTTTATTAACACACAAATGTGTGAAAACCGGACATTCCGTGCCGGATGGGTGGGAATACGGCGTCCGATGCAGCCAAAACCCCAGCAACACGCTATTCTGTGCACCGCCAATGCACTCCGCCAGCACCGCCTCATTCTCTGTCGATTTCGAAAACGCCTTCACATTATCCACCGCTAATAATTGCAATTGCCACCGTTTAATGTTGTCACGATGTGCGCACACAACAACACTTACTACCGGTTCCGACGCGGATGGAGGCGAGGCTTGCGGAGTGCACTTGCGGTGCACAGACTAGCGGGAGACTAGACCCATTGTCGCTTATTTACAAGCACGGGCGGTGCTGCCAGACCTGATCGTCTACGGCCGATATAATATTCACACTATATTAACATCGGTGCACACCGCCGCACACCGCCGCACACCGCCGCACACCGCTGCGCGCGCACATTCGTCGCACACATTATCCCGGATTCACTCGCCGTATCCATTACGCCGTGCTACTTCAACAATAAACATTGCGAAATTACACCGACACAATGCCGCACCGACTAGCTCTTGACAATACGTGCATATAAATAGTAGTGGCGCGCTGCTCCTCGCCTCCGATGTGTCGTTGACTGCTGCGGAAGGCGGTCGTCGACTGGGTGTTAGTTTCTCCACCTCGGCCGCCCCCCCCCCCCCCCCCCCCGCCCCCCCCCCCCCCCCCCCTTCACCGCTCACAGCGCCATGGCCGACCTCGCCCCCCCGGGCAAAAGTGGGCGGCGAGCCTTGTTGTCTCGCGTGTCCGCGCCGCCGGCATCGAGGAGGACGAGAAAGACATGAGGAAACCCGTGACAAGGTGGGCGCGCAACAAAACACTCCATCCTCCGCATTAGCACGCACCCACTCGTGGCTAACTTGTGCCGCGCGCAGGTTCGTCCGGGAGCGCCGTAAGGCCCACCTCAACGCCAAGGCTTCCACAGTGCCAGCGGCGCAACTCGTGGTGGCCGAGGAGGCCGCATCCTCAGCCGCTTAAAGGCGAAACGATTGTGGCTTGTTGTGGGTGTCTGGGCACAGGGGGCGTCCCGACGCCAAGGTAAGGAAGCTCATGGCGGCGTCGTCGACGGCACAGCCTCCCGGGGTGGTGAAGACACTGACGGATGACAAGAAGCGGAAGAGGCCAGTGAAGAAACGCCGAGGTAAGAAACTGACGGTCGCGGAGTCGGAGGCGGAGTCGGAGGCGCAGGCGGAGGCGGAGGCGGAGGCGGAGGCGGAGGCGGCGAGATCGTCGAAGCGGAGGGTCCCCCGGGCACGCAAGAACAAGAACAAGCAGTAGCCCCCGCCCCCTTTACCCCCCCCCCCCCCCCCCCCCCCAGGCGGGAGCGGCTGGCGGCGAGGGGGGGCGGGGGGGGCCGGGGCGGGCGTGGTCCCCCCGCCCCCGCACCCCCCCCCCCCCCCCCCGGGCCACATCCCGCGATGGCAGCTGTCGCGAATATTGTAATTCAATCATTCTTCGGCAAACCGCTGCCTGCCCCCGCCCTCCCCCTCGCGAATATTTATGTAACGTGAGCACTCTTTGGCAAAACATGGCAGCCAAACCGCCCATCTGATGACCTTTGATCGGACGGCTGGCAGGCCCGATCAGCAGTACTAGTACTGCAAATTCCCCAGTGTTACCAAATACGTACGGCTGCGATTTGCGCTCCCATGTACTAATAGTCGTAGTTATCCACAGGACGACTAGGGTTCGTGCCCGGGTACCGGGTACCGGGTACTACATCCCCGGTACCGGCTCAATAAATATATCGCGTACTACCCGGTACTGCACGGACAACCTTGTACCTTGTACGTCAGTGCCATGTAACATTTTACCGGGCTCGTACGACTTCCTCAATGATGACAAAAAGGATTTATCGCCCGCCGGCAATAACGCCGGATGTACTCGCACGTAACTGGATGGACGTGCCGCCACCAGCAGCAGCCTTCACGGATAAATAATAGTCGCTACTAGTAGTGCTTCGTCACCTGTATGTCACATCTGAATCTCACAGTGGTACACGTACCAGTATCGTGAAATCAAACGAGCGAACACCGAACGTATGACGGTTCATACACGAAGCGCGTATTACGGAGGACGGACGGAGGACGGACGGACGGACGGAGGAACGACGGAGGACGCCTTAAAATCCGTGATAAAACCGTAATGTGACCGGTATCAATTATCTCATATTCCAATCGATATCGGACGCGGCTCTCCTTTTCCTCCGCTCAACCCACCAAGAGGTAGGGGAATATACTAAGCGGCGCTTTGCGCCGGGGATTTGTGGAGGTGCCCCTACCTCTTGGGTTGAGCCTGGTGCGGGATGCGGGCCGCTTTTAGCCGGCTTGAAGTGTTGATATATTGTAATTCTGTGTTTTTCAGGGTAATACTGCTTTTCGCGTTAGATTTGTCAGTAATTTATTTTGTAAGAGACGTATTATTTTGTAAAACAGATTAAATCTGCAAGCCGCGTAAAAGCGGGCCGCTGACTACCCGTACTGGTGTGCATTACAGCAAGGCCAGTACCCAACCCACCGCTAAATTTAGCAGTATTCCCCCCCATTATAGCAGTACTACCCCCCCCCCCCCCCCCCCTAAAAAAATGCAGCACTACAAGATGAGCAATACAGTACAAGCCGCCTACAGCAGGCGGCCGCGCAGGCGGGCCGGTCGTCAGGTCTACGGGGCGGGCACCGTTTAATCTGTTTTACAGCAAAATAATAATACGTCTCTTTTGAAAAAAAGAATTACTGATCTAAACGTGTTTATGGGGTTTCCTAACGGACTATAGCTGTCCTAGTGCGACCCGTACGGTCTGTAGTGGTTTGAAGCCGTTACCATCGGGGTTTGGTACGGGCTACCCCATCGCCCGCGAGCCCTGCGCTCCCGGCCGGGGAGCTACTTAGGACAGCCACCAGCAGCTCGTCTGCCATCTTCCAGCTCGCTGCCTTCGGCAGCGGCTTCGCGTACTTGTGCGCGCGAGGGTCACTGAGGCTGAACAAGTCCGCACCGAGGTTCATCCACCCGGTAGTGAGTCGTCGTGCCGCGCACATGCGTTACAACATCAGGCAGCGACAGACAGCCCCTCGGTAGTGTGGTTTTCCCTACTCGTGCGCCCGAGGTCGTTTTTCGTTTTTGCCCTGGCTTTGCAGCTGGGACGTTTTCGGATGGCGATGCGCACGGCAAGGAATTGGAGCTGGGGGGTCCCCGTTGGGGGGGTTTAAACCTCAACACCCGAAGTCGAGTCGCAATACAGGCCTTCGGGGATCCCGCAGTGGAGCGCCCTCTCGCAGTAGTCAACTCTTGAGGTGAGGTGAGGTGGACGCGCTCGGCACCATGGCCGCTGCTCGTCACGGTTGTCAACGACGACAACTACGCCCACCGCAACAAATCGGCGCGGACGGAGGGGGACGTCCGTGTCGTCGGGGCGACCACTTGTTGTCCCGCAAGACACTGCAACCCAGTCCATGTGTCCTCGCAGCAGGGCGCCGTGGCATCAACGGTCGTTACATGCTGTGGTTTTCCGGAACTACTCGCGTAATTGGCCTGTTACATGGGTGGCGCCGCTCACGCGCCGGTGTTTTGAGAGGGCTCGTTGCCCTCGCCCCAATGAAGCTTCAGCAACGTTTGCTGTGGTCGCAGTGGGAGGCGTTTGTGCGGCCCGTGCCGATGCGTCTCCGACGTCTCCTACTCCAACGTCGTCGTCACAAGGACCACGACAACCTGCAGCTGCCCGCCGGGGGGCAGCTCTACCACCTGGCGTGCCTGGCGTCTCGTGGTGTACGTAACTACCCTTGGCCAACTCTGGGTTTGGGACTTCGGCGGCCGTCGCTGGTGCAGCAGCAGCGGCCGCCTCGTCGTCACCCTCGCTCCGACATCATTGGCATCGTTACGGGCCGGCATAGGCTACAAGGGCCTCTACGCCGGCCAACCCGCTTCCAACGTCACGGCAACGCATCTGTGACAACACGAGCTGCCGCCGGGGGACAGCTCCGCCACCTAACGCGACTTGTGCGTTTCGTGGCATCATCCTAAGCCTACGCTTTGTGGGTTGGTCAGCAGCCGTCGTTGGTGCAGCAACGGCGGTCGGCTCATCGCTCTCCGCGAAGAAAGACCCACGGCGACAGCTAACCGAGTCGGCGGGTCTTCTGCGACGTCGCCGACAACCGACCCCGACACACCTGAACCGGTACGGCACGACCACACAGGGTTCCACATTTCCGCGCCGTCAGCGTTGTGCGTTTCACCCGCCGCTCTTCGCGCAAGGGGGCGAAACAACCACCGCTGGTGATGACGGCAGCAGTACATCGCTGTCATCGCGAGTTGTTGCGTGTCCACCCCTCGTAACGTGCATCGCCAGTACAGGTACAGGGTACGAGTTATCATCGCGTCGGGTACAGTGCACCAGTACTTCACCTGACTGTACTCGGCGCGCTCGCGCGCTCGTGCGCGCAGCTGTACTCGTCCTACTCGTGCCTGTGCCGCTGCTTTGCTGGGCGCTCGTCGCCAACTTGGGCTTTGCTACCCCTGCTGCTTCTACTGGCATGCAGTTCCGGCTCGTGCCGCACGCCACCAAGGCGCGCAACCAGTGCTATAGGGCGCCGTCGGGAGACGGCGCCTTAATTCCGCGACACGTCCGGCCTATGTCATGCCGGCGTCAACTTCAGTCGCCCGCGTCTGATGCGCCTGCGCCTCGATCGAGGTCCTCTTGGCGCGAGACCCCTCTACAACTCAAGACATCTTCCGCCTTCGTCTGGTCGGCACGCCTGCCGACTGCCCACGCTCGCAGTCGTAAACGAACCGCGTGTAAACTGGCAAAACCAGACTCGAATGCATGATTGAAATGATCTAAACGTGTTTATGGGGTTCCCTAACGGACTATAGCTGTCCTAGTGCGACCCGTACGGTCTGTAGTGGTTTGAAGCCGTTACCATCGGGGTTTGGTACGGGCTACCCCATCGCCCGCGAGCCCTGCGCTCCCGGCCGGGGAGCTACTTAGGACAGCCACCAGCAGCTCGTCTGCCATCTTCCAGCTCGCTGCCTTCGGCAGCGCCCTCCCGTTTTCCGCCTCCGCCCTACGGGCTCCTCCTCCGACATTCCCTCCCCTTTCGCTGAACCTTCCTAGCCATAAAATGGCGCTTTTCCGTGTAAAACAGCCTCCGCACCCTTTTTTGGCGAAACCAGACTCGAATGCATGATTGAAATGACAAATCTAACGCGAAAAGCAGTATTACCCTGAAAAACACAGAATTACAATATCAACACTAAGCCGGCTAAAAGCGGCCCGCATCCCGCACCAGGCTCAACCCAAGAGGTAGGGGCACCTCCACAAATCCCCGGCGCAAAGCGCCGCTTAGTATATTCCCCTACCCGTTAATATAACTAATGTCATGAGGGGGTTAACTCTGGGCATCACATGCCCGTGTCCCAGGGCTCAAACCGCGTCAGCACACCAACTGGCCAGCTCAACGTGCAGCTAGGGACCTTAGGTCGGTGCTGGCGTGGCTGCTTTGAGCATGCAAGCAATTCCATGGTCGATGGGCGAGGTTCTGGGTGAGTGGGTCCAGGGTTAATTAAAACCACTAATGTCATACCCCTATATCTCGACCTGGGCGCAGTCGCTGTCCGCCGGCGCAATGACACCCGCCATCGCATGGCTGGCCGACAGCCCGCTCACCGCCTCCGTAGCTGCCATAAAGTTGGTAGCCGCCCCCCCTAGTTCCCCTTCTGACCCGGGAACGGGCACGGGCACGGGAAAGGGTGGCGCCTCGGGGGGTGCTGGGCCGGAGGATGGAGCCGGCGGGGCGGGGTGGGGTGGCATTTCGGCAGGACCACCCACCGCCCCACTCATATCCGGAGCCCGACGTGCCAGGTGAGTTGAAACAGCCTCTTTAACGGACGCGAGGGCCCTAACCTGCAGCGTAAGCTCAACCTTACTGCCCCACACCCGCTGGAGCAGGGGTTTCGTGTGGCGGAGCACGGCGTGGAGCTCCTGCCTTTTAAGACGGGCTATTTTCACCTCGCCCCCAGAGACGATCATCTCCAAAACAGAACGGCCGTCAATAAACCCCTCCGCGATAGCGCGATCCATCTTGGCTTGCTTCTCCTCCAGACTCTTGTCGGCCTTCCGTCTCTTTTTTGAACCTCCTGGTCTCGCAGTCGGGCTTTGGCGATAGACTCCTCGCTCGTCAAGCTGCCCCTCTGGCACCAGAAAGTTCTGGGCGCCAAAACTTCGTCTTCAGCACTGCAGGGTCCAGCTCCTCCTCCTCCTCCTCCCCCTCCTCCGCGTCATGTGAAGGACCACGGTTGTCTTCCGTCACAGGTCGGGTGGCGGCCAGGATTTCCGCGTGGAGTTGCTGGTGCTGAAGGAAGTTCTCCAGCTGCTTTGCGGGCTCCAATGTTGCCCAGGCCTTTGCGGTGAGGTGGGGCGCAGCCTTCACCTTGGCGATGATAGGGTCAGTGAGGTTAGTGCTTCGCTACCGCAGCGGTGGCCTACCTGACCGGGCCTTGGATGCCGCAGTTGAGGCCTCCAATGGCAGCATTGTAGTGACTGAGGCTGCTGCACAGCTCCATGTTGCGTTCTGGTCGATGCGCTCCAGCTCCTCGCGCAGATTCCATAGCTCATTGCGGTTGAAAGGTATGAGCCCCTATTCGCGCCATCCTATCACGTTCGTGTCGTAGGTGAAGCCGTGCTCGAATGCCGGCCGAAACATATCGAGGAAGTCATCCAGCTTCAGCGCCTTTCGCTTTCGTAGCGAACTTGGTTGTGCCATCCGTGTTGTAGTTTTTGCGTCTGAACATCTTGTGCTTCTCTTTGTGCCACACTGTCAGTCACGCCATCGCCGTTCAGACTGCCCTTCTTGTTGTCATTGAATGCTAATATAACATTTTGCCATTTACCTCGGTTTGTAGGCCAGGGCGAATCCAGTTTGCCTCCATGCTGCTACTGGACGCGAAGACAGTGTATGGCGGCAAGGTCTCGCTAGTGCCAGTGCGCTCACATGCCACTGTTGCAGTGGCGCGCTCTTGGTGCTCAGCCCCTCGCCCCAATCATGCCTGCCATCTCTGACGATTCGATCGCCCTTCCGCTTGCCACCCTTTGCGCAGTCCAGCGCAAATGAGAAGATGCGCTCCGGGTGCGTGATGGTGGGCATCTCGCTGCACAGCACAGTAGGCTCATAGTCTGGATTTCTGACAGCCACTCCGGCGTTTAGCATGATGTCGGCAGCCACATTGTAATAAGTTTCCAGGTTGTCAGTCGTGAGCCACTTTGCACACGTCATTTCCAGTGGTCTCTCAGTGCCTTGCTCCATGCCATGCCCTTTTAGGAATGCATTGTACCAGCCATGAGTTGCCTTCCCACCGGGAAAACGCATAAGGAGTCCCTTTGACAATGTCTGTCCCCCAGAACATTACATCGCGATGAAACACTAGCAGCTTCTTGTTGCGCAGAGCTCTAATCATACCGGCTATGCGCTCCTCTAGCTCCATAGGCAGGTCGACTCCTCCGGGTTTCTCTGGAGGCACCACATGCCCCACAGACATTGCCACCTTATTCCTGCAAACAAGATGGCGCGCCATTTCCTCCAAGCCCGCCTGCTTGAGCGTGAGCTCCGGCTGCATGGCGCTCCATTTGCTGAGCGCGAGCTGAAAAATCTTGTTCTTCTAGCTCTTATTCAGGTGGTGGATCGGGATGAGGCGGCGCTGAGGGTGGTCTAGACCGACAAGCATCGGTGCCCCCTCCTCATTCTGCCCCATAGTGGCCGGGTTGCTCGCGACTGACGACCCGGCCGACCGCCGAGGCCTGCGCCGAGCGTGTATGCAAAGGTAGTAAGTGGCACGGGGCGTGTGTGGGTGCCCAGGATTGGCTAGTCGGCGGAGAAGCGTCAGCAGGTTGCGACAGACGTTCCGAGTGGGTTTGAAAAAACAGCGAGTTTGAAAATAAAACGCGGACGCCTCGCCGCGCGCCACTAGTTGTTGTCCAGCCATGTGTCAATCATCGCGCAGCCGCCCGCGCAGCACCACGTTAGCTTGCAAGATACACCCTATAGCGTCGTGTGTATACAGCTCGGATGTCGAGGGGCGTGGTTTCGTGTGTCTCTAGGTTGTGGGAGGTGGAGGTGTTGTCAGCGTTAATCTGTGGTCAGGCGATCGGCCGGCGACCACCTGACCCACATCAATTTGATGTCACCCTCCTTCGCACACTTTGACTAGAACCACCAACTTTGACCCTCCCGACGGGCCCTAGGGCCCTAGTAGGCATCCAAGAACCCCCTCGCTGGTGTGTTGGGGCCTCCATGGCGGTCACGGCCCCGCCCACAGCCCGTAGCGTTAATAGGGTATGACATTAGTCCTAGCTATGACATTAGTTATATTTACGGGTACCTCTTGGTGGGTGGAGCGGAGGGAAGGGAGAGCCGCGTCCGATATCGATTGGAATATGAGATAATTGATACCGGTCACATTACGGTTTTATCACGGATTTTAAGGCGTCCTCCGTCGTTCCTCCGTCCGTCCGTCCGTCCTCCGTCATACGCGCTTCGTGTATGAACCGTCATACGTTCGGTCTTCGCTCGTTTGATTTAACGGTACTGGTACGTGTTCGGTTCTGAATGGATGCGCGTGTATTCTAGCCCAGGCACGTCATATATTCGTCTAAAACGCCAAAATAACGCGGTACCGCAGCGCGTTTTTACTGCTGAATCAGCAAGCGAGGCGTGCCTTCTTTATTTATACAGCGACTATACATGCGGTAGTCTATATAGGTAGTTTATGCTGTAAAATGATGCTGTAAAACGGGGTCGCCGCGGTGCGGGGGCAGTCCGCCGACCCGGGGCCCGGCGTCCGTCGACGGACGGGCGACGGTCGAACGACGGCGTCCGGCGTCCGGTGCCGGTACAGGCGGCGGGCACGGCGATTCGCGCCGTGCCCGCCCCGTAGACCTGACGACCGGCCCGACCTGCGCGGCCTCGTGCGGGATGCGGGCCGCTTGTAGGCGGCTTGTACTGTATTGCTGATCTTGTAGTGCTGCTTTTGGGGGGGGGGGGGGGGGGGGGGGGGGGTAATACAGCTTTCAGCGGTAGTGGGTTGGGTACTCGCCTTCTTGTAATGCACACCAGTAGTCAGCGGCCCGCTTTTACGCGGCTTGCAGATTTAATCTGTTTTACAAATTAATACTTCTCTTGAAATAAAAAATAAATTACTGACAAATCTAACGCTAAAAGCAGTATTACCCGAAAACAACAGTATTACAAGATCAACACTACTGTACAAGCCGGCTAAAAGCGGCCCGCATCCCGCACCAGGCTCAACCCAAGAGGTCGGGGCACCTCCACAAATCCCCGGCGCGAAGCGCCGCTTAGTATAAATATATATGTGTATATATATATATATATATATTTATATTTATATATATATATATATATTTATATATATATATATATGCACATATGTAACATATATCATATGCAGTGCATGATGTTTACCTAGCTATGTATAAATGCTGTGACACATGTGCTATTGTATTGTTTGTGTCCGCATACTGCTGTCAAGTGACTACTACATGACTCATTATAATCGATGTGTTGTTCTATGCAGTGACAAGCTAAAGAAGATGCCGGAGCACTGTCGCACAACGTTCATGTGTCTCGATGGTGTATGCCTTCACTATCTGAAGGCTGCCCTTGCTGTGTATGCCAAGCTTGGCGAGTCTGAAGCGTCCCGCATGGGGCGGATAGTGGAGACCAATAAGGCCATCGGCAAGCGGCGCGGCGATGGCGTCGCCAACCTGAAGCGCTTCGCCAATATATGTGAGCATCTGTGCGATGGTACCCGCCTGATGTGTGGCAATCTGCACGTGTTGGCTTGCGCGAGATGGAGACGTTCCTCGAGAGGGGGCTGAGCCTCCCCCTTCCCCCTTCCACACACGGGGGCTTCAAAATAGGTATCAAGTGTATCGATCAAGCATCTCACAGAGAATCAATCCTTCTATATTGTCTGTGCGTAAGTTAGGTTCTTCCGGAAGATCATCGTCGGCAAGTGCAGCAAGGATCCGGGGATGTCTTTTGTTGTCAACGTCGTGAAGCAGGTGCCCCCCCCCTTTCCTCTGTGTGATAGCCCACTAGTCGAGTGTAATTGCATCATAGGCTTTCTCACTCCATGATGTTGGCGCGGACAGATGCGACTCAAGGACTTCGAACTCCTCTTTAATAATGACTTGCTCGTGAGCATGCGGCGGGATCGGGGTAGTGAGGGAAATCTGCAGCGGCGAAAAATCGCCATGCACAACAAGATGTAGTAGGTCGCGCAAGTAACGCGAAGGTGGTGGAAAAAGCTTTCTGCGCGGAGGGCGTAAATGTGTAGGACCACAATGCCGCCATCTTCAAGCCGTACGCGTTGATGAGTATGCCCCCGATGGGATGCATGTGCACCAGCGGAGGGCTGTTACGGCGAACATCAAGTAAGTGCTTTCGATTCTTGCCAACATGCATGTATGTCTTGTGTGATAGTATAGCATGATTAACTACGGTCTATCGAACTATAGCAGCTAAAAGCACGCTTACATCGATCATCCGCCGGATTGATGTAGGTTGACGTACTACGGCTGGATGATAGCGGTGAAGCCGGACCAGGAATCCGACACGGTGTACTGCTCCCGCGCGTATAGCCGCTTGCCATTTTGGACTTTTGGACTTTTGTGCCAACTGGGGGTGCAGAAGGGGAGAACCATGACAGGTTCCAAAACATCTTCCAGGTTGAGGTAAGCTATTTGGTTGTGGCAGAGTGCTACGCCCTAGACAACCCCCTTGGCTTCGCCTTCGGTTGTTTTCGCTGTTGGAGATGCATGCCGTTGGAGTCGGCATCCATCAGCTTCAATCGGCACCGGCCGGATCTGAGAAGGCGCTGTAAATGCAGTCTTCCGGCCGGATTTCGTCTTTCCAGTCAGCATCGTGCAAGGCAAGATTGTCACATACACGTGCACGACATGCTATCAACGGAAGCGCGACATGGGGATCATAAGTTTGCAATTAAACTGCCCGGGGGGCGGATATTAAACATGATGTACTACAGTGTATATGTACTTATAGGACTGTTTACCGAAGGTTTATTATAGATGTGCTGAAGCGTTATGTATGGTGAGAATGGTTTCCGGGGGGAATCGTCACGATGTTGAGCAGTACAACCGTAAGTACGTGTAAGCAAGTCTGATACATGTATTGTGTAACATACGGAGCCGTCCTCCCGGCCTGACGACGCCGCTGCGGCTGGCCGCCTGCTTCACGCCGTCCTGCGCATGTTGGGGCAACTGCTGGAGTCGGAGCCGTCGATAGTGCACGACTGCCTGGCCCGGTCGTGATCGGAGCCGGCGGAGGGCGCCACGGCCGGGATGGTGGCGCCTCGCCCCGATGCGAGACCACAAGCGCTGCCACGTCGTACCGCACATGTATGATATGATGACACGCGGATCAGTGCACGGTCCCATAGCTGACAAATCAGCGGAGCCTACACTTTTTTTTGAAAAGCTTGTTTTTCATTACTAATGCCGTTTTGACCGGCATCGCGCTATACAACTATGGAGTTGTATTGCTACGTGTACTGTTGACCCCCGTGTCGCGCCACCGTTGATAGCAGATCGTGTGGATAGCGACGGTTTCCGCCAGCACTGCTGGCAGGGGTCGGCGGCACGAGATGCCCGTTGCTGATGCCGCGCCCATGCAGATGATGAGGTATGTCAGCATCACCCCCAAACTGCCGCTTCACTGTTATCTCATGTTATATTTGGCCCCTAACATGATATTTTTTATTTTCCTTTCACCAGGTAGACATCCTATGTGAAGCATTCTCACGCCTGGGACACCATCATTTGCCCCGATGATCCGGACGATGGCGATGGCGAAGCTGCATAACAGCCGGAACAAAATCGGAAGTTTATTCAGCATGCATTGCAGCTCATAAGCATGCTGCATGATTAGCGCTTCAAATGAGGGCATGGCAGCGCAGGGCAGGCTGATGTCCTGAGTTTTGGTGCATCAAGTTGCTGCGCAGTATGTTCACGTAGAATAATGACATGCGCAAGAAATGTAAGTATAGGCGCCGGGTGAGTATGGGGTTTCCAACTATATCGGAAAGACATATTTCCTTCAAAAACCTTGTCTGCCAATTGCATTAATTTATATCTGCTCCATTATTAATGATTTTTCGGCATGTCACACATGAGACATCATGCCGCGCAATGTGCGTCGACATCATTACGGTTGCCGATAGACGAGAGCGTTACCATACCTCATCGACCGTTGTAATCAAAGAAGGATATATGTGCATGTATTCTGCAGTATTGGTTAGTTACTTTCTGTCACGGCACGAATG
This sequence comes from Tetraselmis striata, assembly GCA_006384855.1. Classification (NCBI taxonomy): domain Eukaryota; kingdom Viridiplantae; phylum Chlorophyta; class Chlorodendrophyceae; order Chlorodendrales; family Chlorodendraceae; genus Tetraselmis; species Tetraselmis striata. The sequence goes on along the minus strand of VCJN01003394.1, from coordinate 7,186 downwards.
TTTTGATTGTGTTATGATGCATCTGCGTATTGCTAGCAGTTCACAGCATTATTTAAGGGTTGTGGTATTGTGCATGACCAACTAATTGGCTCGGGTACCCAGGTACCGTAATCACAATCAGGTATTGATATATAATAATACCACACCGCATCATTTGCCGGGTTCCATATCACATCGTCGCTAAGTGATGATGACAACTCTAGTAGCGACTGCTATACCGCCAGCAACCATCGTGCAACGACCTGCTAGAGTCAGCCAACGCTTCACCACCATCTCCACCTCTCGCCACCATGACGACGTCTAGAGGCATATCGTTTCTGATCTCCGCCCGCGAAGACAGCCTTCCCACGGAGAATGGGCCGCTTCAGGACCTTCCCCTACCGCAAAGGCTGCCCCTCCGGTACTATGCCACGTGCGTCAGGTTGTCGCCAGCCGAGGATGAGGTTAAGGACAGTGTCAAACTACGCGGGCGGTTGACTCTTGCATGCCTCTGCGCGCTCAACATCACCAAACGCGAGGATGTGCAAGGGGTGAACGCGTAAATGTGCCTGGTGGATGTTGAAGACTCGACGGACGAGGGAATCGAAGCCCGGGCGTTTCGTGTGCCAGTGGGGTAAGGAGCAGCCGGTGGCAGCTAGATTTCGCTTAGCTGACGGCCATAGGTTCCATCTCTACACCCGCCAGCCCGCGGTCTCGCGTCAGTCATCGGCTTCGGCGCCCGGACACGGCAGCGCCGTTAAAGCGATCACTGGCGGCATAACGGCACCGGACGGAACGGGCCGGAAGCGGGCTGAACGCGCTGTCCCAGGTACCACTCCTCCTGCCCGTCCCGTCCTTGCTGACCAACTAGCACATCGTATTACTTTGTGATAATAAATTCATCCAAGCCGACCACCCCCTCCTCCGCCCCCCTCCCCACGAGAAGCTCTTCCGAAACAACCGTTCGACTAAGCCATCGTGTCGTTCTACATACCCCACCGATAGTGTTTCCGGCTTGCCCATGTTGGTCAACGAGATCCATGAATACACTAAGGGCCACATAATCAAGCGGTTCAAGGAGCTTGCTGTGGCTTGCGCCGACTGTCCGTAGCCGCATGAGGAACTGGTCATACTCCAAGAATTGGGCAGGAAAAATGTTGATGGCATCAGCTATGGAACTCGTGGAGAAAGTATTTCGCAGAGTCGGTGCGAAACGGGACGTCCGACCACCCCCCTCCCTAATTGACTGACACCCAGGAGGCTGCCGCTTTCATCAATAATGCTCTTCACCCGGCGCAAAAGTAAGGCGATCAACCCTACCAAAACCCCCGCCGTGGAAAGGTGAGTCCGAGATTTCGGTGCAGTTGGTGCCGGCTGCTTGAACGCATGCTGCCTTATGCATGTGGTGACGACATCGCAACGACGGAATTATGTGTCTTTTGTAATCACAACTTAGGTCCGGCATATCGACATGAACGGCAGCCCACCGCGGGAGCAATCTACCGGCTCCATTCCCCCTCCCCCCTTCAGTGCCCAGTTCCCGTCCCCCGTGCTGCTCGAGCGCCCCCGCAGCATGATACGACCAACATGCAAACGGCTTCAGCTGGGCGTGTGCGTGTGTTCTCCAACACCGTTGATACGGCAAGGAGGCAAGATGGTCGTCAACAAAAGCACCTCATCTGCGAGCGGCGGCAGCAGCCAAACAGCCCGCGAGCTGACAACACCTGTAAACATGGGCAGCGGGTGACAGGCACAGTGATGGACAACAAGACCCCACAAGCCGCAGCCAAGGCATGCCGGACACAAGAAGCCCGCGGCAGCGCAGGCCCCGGGCAATAGCAGGCGGCCGCGGGCACTAGAGGTCCCATGTAATTATTACATTTTCTGATTTGTTTCTCGATACTTTCGCACAGTGTCCGACCCCACCCGCTTAAAACTGAAAGTGACCGATACTCACCTGTCAAATTTTCCAGATAGGATTAAGCGTGATTAAATGCGTTTAACTGCATTTAGAATCTCGACTCTCATTGGCAATTGGGTTGGCAACATCCAGCCTAGCGCTTCTGCTTTGATAACACCTCAAACCAGCCGCCGCCCGCGCGAAATTCATTTCCGTTGTCTAGCATGTTATCGGTATGTGCTGGCGATCAGTAATGCAGCTCCCGCCCGTTACGTTTGAACCCCCGCAACTACTCGCAACAAGTCGCGGAGTAATCGCGCTTACTGCCGCGCTTACTTATCTTCTAGAATATCAGAAATTATTGTACTACCCGTGCCACTCCCGCCGTACCTTAAAGTGATGACTCGCGGCAACTCGTGCCCTATAGTGATGACTCGCGACCACTGGCAAATCACCCTATTTTTTAAGCTATGGTCCGTGACACATCCTTAAAGCAATATGCGCATTTGTATTTTCTCGCTGAAATCGTCTTTACAACCGGAGTTCGCCTTTCACTTTTCTTTCTTGTCGAAACCCGTGTTATCTCGGGGGCATTTATTTGTAGTGGCCGATGTTGTAATCATTTAAGATAGGCATATCCCCCGCAGATGTGTGCGCTGTGATTGCTCGTGGCGCTACTCGTCACGCTACTCTCGTCTAGTACTCGGTGTAAGATATCGTTGCCGTACACATGCCTCCAGCCCGAAATAAAGTACTGCGGCGCTTACCGGTTAAGCGGGGTTAAGTTTGCTACATACATGCGCTTACTCGCACTTATTATTTGGTACGCGCGGTTAAGCGGACCCCGTTTCGACGAGTGATAGTTTACCTTTTGGATTATAAATGATGACACCCTTTGCCTTTGCTAGAAACTATGTCCAAGCGCAGCTTTATCTCGTCAAAGAAATCGACGCGGTCTATAATAGATGTTCGGGCGTTGACCTTGCAGCACTGATCTGATGGCTCCTTGCCTAGCGTCCCCATGATCTTGCCAATCTCTGCTTGCATCCAGTCGTGTCTAGGCGCACCATGGGCGGCAGTGCCGTGCGTCCACATTAACGGCACAAACATCCCGGTAGCGGGGTCCTTGGTGTGCGACAGCAAGATCCGCAACCGCTCCCACGCCATATTTGTTGGTGCTCGTAGTGTGTAAGTATCATGACGGCCTCGCTCTGCCAATGCTTGAGTGCCACTGCCTTTGCATAATTGCCTTATTCTCCTCCTCCGCATTGTACCCCATGTCGTCGAGCATGGCATGCTGCACGTGAGGATACGTCGCATACTCGCAAAGAACGACCGCAGCACCGAGCGCGGCATGTGTGTAGACGAGCGGTGTTTTTTCTCAGCCGGACTAACATGGTTACATGCCCGTCCGGCTTCGATCCCATCGCTACCAGCTGATCCACCGCCACATGCGTCGCCGCCGCCCGCGTCGCCGCCACCGCACTCCGCCGCTCAAGCTCCTCGCATGTCCCACCCAATATGTAGAACTACTGCCACTTGCTCCCGAGCTGCTCCACCGGCATTGCCTCGACTTCCAGCCCCCGCTTTCTGATTCACGCGTCGATACCGTCCGTCAATACATCCGTACCCTTGTTATAGCGTAGGCCGGTAGGGCGGTTCCGCCGAGCGCGCCGTGGCTCGTCGCCATCGCGCTCGCCATGCTGCGCTCGTCGACCGTCTCAGCCTCCTCCTCCCCCATCTCCCCATCCTCGTCGTTATTCTTGCGCTTGAGGAAGTTGAATATGGTATGGTAGAGCTTGTTGGCCGCATCCCGTGCTTTCTCCTGATGTTTTGCAATAGCCTCGGCGGCCGCAAGCCGAGGCCGCAACTCCTTCTCTACAGCTCGATGCCTCTCCCCCACATCCCTCAGCTTTGCCGCTTCCACGGTCAGGCTCGCGACCGTGTCGGTCAACACGTCGCGCTCCGACGTGACAGTCAAGTGCTGTGCCACGGTGCGTTGCCGGGATGTGTCTCCTATAGTCGCGGGCGGCTGCAGCGCCATGCTCATGAGGCGAACCCAGCCGCGGTCGCCTCATCAGGTAGCGCGGCCGCCCTTGCACGGAGGGCCTTCTGCGCCCCGCGACCTCTCAGACCTACGTCCCATGGAGGCCGTGCTCACGGGTTATGGAAGCTCTATTGTGAGACGAGAAGGGCCATTTCGATACGTTACATATGACATGACGTGTTGCGGCAACGGGCGCTCGCGTAAAATTTATACAGGGATATCGTGATTAAGCACGCAGCTGCCGAGACGCTCGAGCCCGGCCCATTCGCCCTCCTTTCCCACGGTACGATAGCCGTCTTGCTTGGGACTGCTGACATATGTGTTGTGAGTCGGAACCGCCGGGATAGCATGCGGCGGCTATCATTAGGAGGGAGACTAGGGGATTTGTATGTGTAGGGTAAGGGCAGGGTCGGGGAGGGGAGATTATAAAAATCAGAAAGGAAAATCCATAGGAGGCGGGTTACACCCGTTAGATTATGGACCTTGCCTTCAGAGGACCACACGCTACGTGCCATGCCAGCATGCAGGAGACCCCGTGCGGGTTCGTAGTGTGGTCGGGCCGTAAGACATCTGGCATGTGTAGCATCAAAGACTACGCGGGAACAAAGTTGTAAGAAATTTCAATTTATTGAGTCGGAACGAGTGAGTAGGGAAGGCGAGTGTGACCTGCTCGCGCGTACGCGTGCTTAAAAAATACGGGTATTTCTCGATTACGCACGTTGTGTGCGACTTCGCCGACCACCAACCCCGGCACACATCGAATCCGGTACAGCATGCCCACACTGCTGGGTACCATGTAACCGTGCTCCATTGCAGTAAGCCTTCCGGGTGGCGCATGTAAGGATACCGCGCAAAACGAACCAGGCACTGGGTACCCACATGGGGATTTGTGTGGTACATATATGCTTACACTCCACCCCCCCCCCCCCCCCCCCCCGGCATAGGATGGAGGACCTCCTCCAGCAACGTTTCGGCGTGGATTCGGTGGCGATCCGCATTGGCCGGGTCGTCCAACATGCGGGATATCATATCGTATCATAGCACATCTTATGTATACATATATATACATATATATATATATATATATATTATATATATATATATATATATATATATATATATATATATATATATATATATATATATATATATATATATATATATATATATATGGTGGTCCGTGGTTCGATCCCATTCCGCGGGATCGAACCACGGACCTAATGCGCGCGTAGAAGCACCATCTGTAAGGATACCGCGCAAAACGCACCAGGTACTGGGTACCCACATAGGGATTTGTGTGGTAGATATATCCTTATTTTATAGCTCCCCTCGTGATGTGGGGGGAGATGCGCGTGGTGGTAAGGTAGTGCTATTCCACTGATGTGATGGTGGAGTATGATCTGCTTACAGGCCGACAGGCGCCTCGCCAGATTTATATATTAGGTGGCGCGGTGCGGCCGACATTATACAGGGCGCGGGCGCAGCTCGCTATCAAACGAGAGCGCGCTACGCGCCTAATGTGCTATGATGATTATTATTATGATTAGGGTTAGTGAGGGTATAGGATATATCCTCACATTCCACCCCGCTCTGATGAATCTGAGCCACCAGTGAAACCTTTGCGGGTGGCTCGCCTTAGCAGCAATGTATGATGGTGAGGTCGAGATATGTTTTAAACGTCCAATCAGCATAAAATGCTGCATTCGCGGTGAATATCGCATAGTTTCATAGGGCATCCAGTCATCTGCGGTTTCTAGGAAATTCTGGAACCTGACTTTGAATAGAAAGGTTTTGCCATGTGAATATAGTCCTGGATATAGTGCCACTCTACAATCTGCGATGTCCGCAATAATTGGGTCATCAGTTCTTCCCTTCTGTCTGCCGATCAGGTATCAAGAATATTTGTTTGCGCGGATACAATGTCCCACAGTCTCAATTTAGCGACATGGAATGCCGGGGGGCACTCAAGCTCAGGTGGAAGTTGTATTTTGTAGGCTTGAGGATTCACCTGTTCAATGACCTCATATGCTAGTCCTACATGTCGTTGTTTGAGCTTAGGACATTTTTTCCGCGTATAATCATATCATCTGTTTTTAGCATTATCTTGTCACCGATTTGAAAAGTTATCGGTTGCTTACTGTTTTTATCATAGTAATGCCTTTGGTATTCTTTGGCTATTATGATATTTTCATGCACCAAATTGTGTATATCCTGTATTTTCGACATATTGTCTAGTAGTTTCTCTCACTCCAGTTTTTTGGGTTTACAATATCTAAGGAGCATAATTGAGGTTTGGCCATGTTAAGGACGGAACTGCCCCTCTCTAAAACAGGTTCAGCATGATGCCCCTCGTGCAATATAGCTTGGAAAGGTATCTGCAGGGCTATCTACTGCGTGTCGTACGGCCTGATTTGACCCCCGGACGGTTATGTTCCAGCCGGTCACAGGTGGGTGGTTCGTGCATCGCCAAAAAAATCGGTTCGCAGCGTTTGGCCACACTTGTATACCGCCACAACAGCAGCATATCGGCGCTCCCGCCCTGTCCCACTCGCCTCGCTGGGCAACCGTGAGCGTCACCCCGTCAACCCAAACTATTATTTACAGCCCATAAGCCTTGCCCACCCTCGGGACGTCTAGGCTGTAGCGCGGAGAGCGGGTCGGGGGACGAGCGTCGCGAGGTGTGACAATAATGGCATACTCTGTATGGGTACTGTATGATCGTAGCATCATTCATGTACGAGTACCTGCTGTATCGTATGTGTGCGCGCGTGTGTCACGCGCCACAATACGAGTACTGGTGGATGATGAATCATGAGACGAGTCCTACTGGTACCGGTACACTGTTCAGTAGTAGTTACGGGATAATACGCATGTGCGTACCCGTAGCGGGCATATATGTATAATGCACCTGCCTCTGTAACATCAGTTGTATACTTGTGTATAAACTGATGTGTTAACTACATGTGCGGAGGTCTCTAAGCGACGACCTCCTGTTCGACACTTCGAGGCACGACTCTCCACGGTGACGCGCTTAGCAGTGCGCGTGCCGCTTGGTGGTGGCTAGCTGTGAGCTAGCCATACGCATAAATAGCGGCGGGTGGTGACAACGTTGTAACCATTGTTTCTCTCTCTGCTGCCTTCTGTGTGTTTACGACAGCCTTGTCTGCTTGACCTGCGTGAGGCACCCTAGACTGTCGCACTGGTTTCGGAGCTGCTGTTGCGCTCCTTATTCTAGCTTCCACTGCTCAACCTGCGATACC
>VCJN01003393.1:0-31320 GCA_006384855.1 Tetraselmis striata | reverse complement strand
GTATATGTGGATATATATGTCAGTATGTGAATGTACAGATGAATATGTATTTGTATGTGTATGTGTGCCATGACTACTACATGTATGGAGTAGGGGGGGCATAACGTTTGGCTCACCTCCGGGAAGGGCCACGACCACACGGTGCGCTCCCCCACCCGCTCCGCCGATTCATCAGTCTCGTCAATGTAGAACTTCACCCTCTCCGCCTGGCCAGCCCCCAAGCACCAAAAAGCGGTGCCATCATTCGTTGCGGTGTCCGGCGCTTTTGGCATAATAAATACCACATGTCTATGCATATGTGTATATGTATATGCATGCCTGGAGCGCCGAGCAGTCATCGTCGCTTCCGAAGCGTGTGGAGGGCACGGAGCACCAAAAAGATTATAATACATATGGCCCAAGTGGGCGGTCATTCGCGAAAGGCATAACAGGGGGGGAGGGGAGGCTCAGGTTCGCAGGGCGCCGCCGCACCTCCAGGCCCGACACCATCGCGGGCTCCATGCGCCCGGCGCGCAGGCGTGACACCGGCTCCCCGAAGCCCTGACCGCGCCGCCACACGTGCGTGATGAGCGCCACCCCAACGCCCGCCGATGATGGGATACCATGCGCGTGTCACTCCGGCACACGCCCAGACAAACGATATATCACAAGATCAAGCGTAAGCATAACCGTAACCGCGCGCTGGATGCGCAGCTCGTTATTGTTTTGACCCATTTGGGAAGACGGAAAACTACGCTTATCTGGAATTCATTCAGAATATACCGCGGAAAGAGCCACGGAATCGCCAAGAAACTCGATGGCGCAAATCAAGTCATCATTCTTTTGTCGGACCCGCGAACCCAATGCAATGATGCGGTACATACACATCCCCGTGGGCTTCGTCCGCCACACCAAGCATGGGCTACCTGCGCGCGCGCACCTGGTTGGTGATCAGCAGGTTGACGGGCCCGGAGCCGCCCAGGCCGGCGGTGAAGTACCGGAAGCTCAGGTCCGCCACGGGCTCCTCCAGGCGGCTCGCGCACTCCACCGCTGCGCCGCCGCCGTGGACTCAGCCCACAGCCCCTCGCGCAGGCCACTAGCGGTGGAGGAGGCGGACAGAATGAAGCAGGAGGTGGGGGGGGGGGGGGGGGGGGCGCCTAGGAGATTGGAGAAGCCGGGGAAGGCTCCGGATGCCAACAGCGCCATCGTGCCGCGGCCTGCCGCATGATGGGGGGAGACGTACAGCAGCAGGACCGCGCGTCAAGCTCAAGCTGGGTGCGCCGGACTGAAGATGAATCCAGGCGCAAGTGAAGCGCGACGACATTACGGCATTCGGAGACGGGCCCAAGCGGACGCCCCTAAGCATGCGGCGTTTAGTCCGAGGCCCGGAGATTAAGCAACGCGGAATGGCGCAAAGTGTGCACAGCTGAACACCCGCCGTGCAACTTGAGCGGCAGTTGCAGTCGGGTTACATACTTAATTATTTGGAGTGAATTTGGCATTTCGAGCGGGTGGTTCAGTCCAATTCGTCAGAGCCGTTCAGCCTGCGCTGGGATCGGGTTTCAACTTTTGGGTGCGTTTGGCCGAAATTAAACGAGGACCTTGCTTGCAGCCCTGGGCTGATCTTATTTCTCATCCAGAGAATGAGCTTCGGGTAGGTGCGGGGGGGGGGGGGGGGGGGGGAGCTGAAGTTGGGGAGGGCCACCTTGAGCGGCTGCCTGGCCCGATAATCCCAGCGCGGCGTCGATGTACTCCAGCGGGTCGGACAGGTCCACATAGCAGGGGACCCGCGCCGCGATGCAGGCGGCCAGGATGCCGGGCTCCTGCCCTGCGTACGGGCCCGCTGTGTGGACCACCGCCGTCGCGCCCGCGATCGCGTGCTCCAGCGCGGTGCCATCTCTGCGGCGGCCGTGATCGACTCACTAGGCAGCTTGTCAAGCAGATAGATACAGGCAGCTGCCCTATGCTACTGGTACCCGGCCCCATCTATCAATGCGCGCCCCCCCCCCCCCCCCCCCCTTACCCCTACACCCCTCTCTCACCCATTGGCCATTGCGCCGCACCTCCAGTCCAGCTGCTGGAACTCGACGCTGTGGCCCTGATCCAGACAGCGCCGCCAAGCCGCCGCACTCCTGCGCCACCTGCCGCACGCACCTCGCGCCGCGCTCGCTGTCCCGCCCCGCCAGCACCACCTGCCCCCGCAAGCCGTGCGCCTCTCAGCAGGGCCGAAAACCGGCCCGCATGCCCGGACCAGCCACCGGATCCACCCGGCCGATAGGTGTGTCGTGGGACTCCATTCGAGCCACTGCCAAAGCAGCTGTACCTGCAGCGGATACGACGCGGCCTGCAGCATGTGGATGGCCGCCGCGCTCCCGACAGCTGCCCCCGTACGGCGCGCGCCACGCAATTGCATGGCGTCAGTCGCGTTTCAGCATGCGCGGAGCACGTGCGAGCGTGATACCCATCTGATGCTGGGGTAGACGGATGTGGGTGGGGCTGGTGCCATTCATGCGCTGGTTTTTTGTAGTGTATTGCTGCTGCTGCTGCTGCCGAGTCGCTACCGTAGGGGCTCCGTGGGGCTAATGCAGGTGTTTGCCCACAGATGACACAACTTACCGCCGGTGCCGCCAATTAGCAGCACCTTGGCGCCCGCCGAGGGCTGAGCTGCAGGCGCTGCTCTTGTCCCCAGCTGCTGCTGCTCGCAGCAGGCCGGAAACTTCCCTCCTGCCCGGGCGCGGGTGAGGAGCGCCGCGCCGCTGATTGACCTGAGCGCCCGGTCGGCCCAGCAACGTCGCTGTCGCTCTCGCGCCGACATACTGTCGGCTGTCGTGGTACGCGGCGCTGCGCCCTACGGCACAGGGCCGGCGGGAGGCAACGACGCCACGGAGGGAGGCGTGCATGCTGGCAGGGGATTGCTGGTTGAAGCGACTGGCTGGATGCTCTCTCAGGGGGCAAGATCGCTCTGCGATGGGGCCAGCACTGCTGGAGGCTGTCGAGGTCGCGGCGTCGACGGGTCTCGTATTGACCTATTAATCGTTATTATATTCGCCTCGTCCGGCAGATTCTGCTCCCCGCTCTGCCAATATTATTTTTCTTCTTGGTATAGTCGCTACATATAGCGACTATGTTAAAAAATAATAAATCTACCGTACGGATATACATCATCCTTTTACGCAGCAGTGCTACCCGTACGGGTACGGGTACGACGCATCGATGACGATGTGTATATGTGCATCAGGACGCCGCAGCGCTCCGTAACCATCATGCGAGCCGCCGCTGCTGCCGAAGCAAGAAGCAGTAAGACAGCAGGACAGCACTTCGCCAGACGGCTACGGGTAGGCGCGAGGTCGTAGTACTTTATCGCGTACTTTAGTAATTTCTGCTGTAGTATACCTGTTGCTGCTCTCACATGTCGATTGGCGTGTGTGATGTGTGTGTGTGTGTGTGTGTGTGTGTGTGTGTGTGTGTGTGTGTGATAGGTTTGTGTGATTTTATTCATGATATGTACCTGCATAATCGAGGACAGATGGGCCACACTATACAAGGTCCTCACGATGTGACCGCCAGTTCTGCCAAGACAGCAGAAGGCCGGCAGGTACTGATAAGCTGATGGATGAGACAAGCTGCATGATGCGTGTGCCGAGCTCAACCACCTACGCGTTCACAACTGATCAAATGATTACACCATTAAACATCACCGAGCAACTCCTGCGGCTATATAGGGTGGTGTGCGCAGACAATATGGTCTTCCACACGCCTTGCTGCCATGCAACAACAGGCCGGCAACACTGTTCAGCAAGCACTGGTTGCACGCTGGGGCAGCACTACATGTGGCACGGCTACAGTCGGGCACCAGCCTCACTAACTCTACGAATCTCAACTCACTGCCATGACGGCAAAACAATCAATCACGATCAAGCCAAGACAATAAACATGGACTATCGCTTGCCCATGATGGACAGGACAGCACAGTCACGATTTATTTCCATGGGCCTAATGCCCAAAGTTCAACTACAGGACAAGGTAGCTTTGACCCGGTGCATTCTCCGTAGTCAATGCCACTTCAGAGACGTCTTGCCGGCCTGCTGGAGGCATAGCCATCAGTACTCCGGTCTTCACTATTGCGACGGCTGCTGCAAAGGCCGGCGGCGGTGTGCCAGTCATACCAGGAGCACGGCCAGACTCCGTCGAAGAGCCGCCTAGATGTAGTACATCAGAACGTCCTCATCGCAGTGGCGTTTGAGATTGGAGGCGCTGACCACGTTGTTGGTTTCAATGGCCGGGGGGGCGAGCTCAAGGTCGCTGCTGCTGCCGAGGCTGCTGCCTGTGTGCAGGAGGCGCTTGTCAAACAAGTCGAGCGCCGCCGGTGTGCTGCCCTCCGTCAGCAGCCCCAGAAACTCCTCCCACGAGATGTTGCCATCATCGTCCTCGTCAAACTCGCGGATCATCGCCCGCGCCGCCTCCGTGCGCTCCTCCTGGCTCTGCGAGCTGGGCAGCAGCGAGATGACCTCCTCCAGGTTGATGTGCCCGTCGCCATTGAGGTCCAGGCGCTGGAAGGCGCGGCGCGCCAGCCTGAGCCACTGGGCGGAGGTTTCGAACTGATTCCAATCCAGCAGAGAGCTGGCAAGCTCGTCGAACACGAGGCGCCCGTCCCCGTCGGCGTCTATTCTCGCCATGAGCTGCTCCACCTCGTGATCCGACACGGTGTAGCCCTCTCGGCTCAGCTCCAATAGCAGCTCGTCAGCGGACACATCCCCCGAGGCGTCCTGGTCCAGCCGCATGAAGATGTCACGCGCGGGCGCCAGGATCTGGGTGGTCTCCAGGGAGGTGAAGATGTCGGTGGTTCCGCTGATGATGTCCATGGTGATCATGTTGAGGATCACCTTTTTGAGCTGCCCGCTCACGGCAAACCGCTGAAGGCGCTGCACCACAGTGCCGTTCAGAGGCGCGCCGTCGTCGCTGTCGGCCTCCTTTATCCAGGGGTGCTCAAGCGCCTCCGCCGCGCTGAGCCGGTCCTGTGGGTGCTTGGCCAACAGCGCCTTCAGGAAGTCCTGGCCCTGTTCCGAGACGCCCTCGGCGGCAAGGCCTGAAAAATCGATGGGATCGTTGGCGATGATGTTGAAGAGCTCCTTCATGGTGGGCGCCTTGAAGTCCATGCTTGGCCAGTACGGGTAGCGCCCGGTCATCAGCTGGAAGGCCAGCACGCCGGCAGAGTACACATCCGCCTCCTCGCGGTAGCACTGCCCCACCACTTCGGGCGCCAGGTACACAGGGGTGCCTGCTGGCGTCTTCAGGGGCTCCTTCCCTAGGCGGCAATCTGCGTGCGGGTGACAAGTGGTCAGCAGGGGCAATGGCGAATCGCGATTTAGGCACTATTCTGCCCGACCACTTTTGAACAGTATGTATATATATCATACATACAACATATGTGTATGTGTGTGTGTGTGTGTGTGTGATGTGCATGGTACATACGTATGGCAGTGTGTATGGTAACATTGTCTATGGATGGGTAGCAAGTTGCGAGCGTACCTAATCATAAGCCCAAAGTCGGTCGCCTTGAGCGTCCTGTCGAAATCTGTGGTCAAAAACAGAAAATTCTCCGGCTTGACGTCACGATAGACAAGGCCCCTGCTGTGGCACTGTGCCAGGAAGCGCAGGACGCTGCGCATCAGGCTGGCGTTGTACTGCTCCGAGAGGTGCTTGCGATTCACAGACTCCATCAGCGTCCCGCCCTCGCAGACCTCCATCACCAGGTGAACGCTGCCGTCGTCCTCGAAGACGTCCTTCAGGAAGACGGCGTCCAGGCTGGAGCCCAGCCGAAACATGGAGTCCACTTCGGCGCGGATCTTCAGCAGGTGGTGGCTCGAGCTGGCGTTCTTGCCGCGAGGCACCTTGCCAATCGTCTTGCACGCATACTGCGCGCCCGTGCGCCGGTCGACCGCCTTGTAAACCACGCCGTAGTTTCCCTCCCCAAGCTTGTCACCGAGCTCATACCTGCGCACATCAGAGTGGAGAGGGGGGGGGGGGGGGGGGGGGGGGGGCTGTGTCATCTGACCGTGCTCATACCAATTACGCTGACATTGCCCTGCTGCCATGGTAGAAAGGTGCCCTGATGATATGTAATGGCTCCCTTGGCGCCGGAGGGCATCGCATACGCAGTGCTCCACATATGGCACACTTGAAATCCACAGACACACTACAATGAATTGAAGTTGAACTGGTTTTGTTGCGCCCACTACAGGGCGGAGTCCGTCGTAGATTCGTATATTTGACGCAGTGATTCGCGCCACGCTTATTCATATACATATGCAGGTGTCTCATATGTATACATATCCCGTAACGGTAAAGCTATGGGTGCTGGCGCGGCAAATAAGAACCTGTCCTGCCCTGTCGCACGTTAAATATGAACAAAACTTCACCAAAACTATAGCAGATGTCCTATAGCATCTAGCTCATGTAACTAATATATATATATGTGGGTACACAGTGTTAAGTACTACTGTTAAGTACATAGAAAAAGCTAGTTATTCGGTTTGATAAACATAATACTGATGCGGGCACCAATACCGTCCCAGTAGTACCCTGAGGGTTTGCCGCGTTACCTGATTACTAACCGCTTTACGGCTTCTGTCACGGACTTGTGTTCGAGTACTACCCGTAAAATCTAGCGGCTAAATGTACTAAATCAGTGCTAATAATTAAATATTGATTCTTTATTGTTTTGGGGGGTGGCCGTGACCCTCGTCGTGTCCTGGGTTTACCCGGTTGATGCATTCACGACTATCCCTGTGGGGTTCGAATGAGGCAATGGTCTACGGGCTGTGCCAGACCTACGACTGCAAGAGGTCAAGTGCTGGGGCGATGTCCCGGGGCGAACTTCACCTTGTTTACACCGCAATCGTTTTTACCCACCCGTACTCGTACCCGTATTAATCCTTACGGACCACACGACCATGTCGATCACCTGTCGGGCTCTAAAGTAAATACCCTATTTTAAATAAAACTTAATTGTTTACATCAGTGCATACCTATTACAAATAATAATTACATGAGCTAGCAGCAGAAGGCGATATCGGAAATCACCAAAATAAAAGGCAATCATACCTATTACAAATACCATGCACATGTATTAGTCGCTTCATTGAAATGTTGAGGTTCAAGATTACGTGATTGCGCAACCACCAGTATCTAATCCTTACTGTAGCGACGAATATATATATCGAATCATACCTTCGGGTACCGTTAATTAAACTAATAAATGATACCCAACATGGCGACTAGCCCATTAAATAATATCCAGTCATCGGTGTGTAGACAGATGACTACAGATGGCACCACGCATCAGGCACGTCCATTCGCTGATTTGATTATTTGAATCCATCATCATTGATCTTTCTCCTCGTACGCGCGGTAAACAAGCAGGGCTGTAGCGACCATATCGTCCGCGGTTCGACGTACGGTCTCGTCGTACCTGTACCAGGTACATCGAATAACTGTTTTCCGAACTACCTGTACCAGCAGGGTTAAACTACGGGTACCCGCGCGCAAAAAGCGACGACGACCCGTACCGCTACCGGTACAGTACCGGTACTTTTGTAATTCACACCGGTACCGGGATACAGCATCAGGCCCACCCTCTAAAATAATACTTCAGGTAAACGACCAGGCTACAGGTAACCAAGGCTACAGGTGGGCAGGGGGCGAGGCGGTGACGGCCAGGGGGGCGACTCACCGTTCGTGGAGATTCCTACCATAGCCAAACACGGTGGTGAGCTCGTGCGGATAGATATCCGTACCCGGATGCAGGCGAAGTAGTACCTGCGCAAAGCACCAGGCAGCGCGATTGGTACTTGCTTCGCGCGCGCGTGTGTGGGGGGGGGGGGGGGGGGGGGGGGGGGGAGTAGTCCAGCACATGTTCGTTTCGGAAGTATTTGTTCCGAAAGTTCCAGCAGCTGAGCCGCGGCCACGAGCCACCCCGCGAGGCGGAGGGGTGAGTGAGCCTGTTGACTCACCGTGTCGTTGGCGTTGGGGGGGTAGTCACGCCGGATGCGCTTTGTGTACCCGGCGCAGGTCGAAAGCTGCAACGCGCGGCCTCGCCTGGGCAGTTGTGCTCTGGGAATGGGGAGCAATAGGCAGGCTTTCCGTAGTCGCGCTGAAGACACCCTTGCAGCCTGGACAGCTGTCGCGCATCTTGCCGACTCAGTGACGGCAAGCGACGACATTGTCCCGGTGCGCCCTAGTGATCGCTTAGGTTGCTCAAATTTTCTTCCAGTGCTTCCACTGGGGAAGTGCGCTAGTTGAATGGGTGGAGGTGGCACAGGTCTCGACAGCTAGCGTCGCGCTCTTCTGTTGACAGGTGTCTGGAAATGAGTACTGGTGGGCGTGCCCTTGGCTTGAAGTTTTACTGGCCTGGCGTAGCAGTTCTACACCTGGTTTTAATACGAGTATGGGATAAAGTACAGGTACCAATAGGTCCTGGTTGTGGTGCGCATTTGTTAAAGCCCTGATATGTAAAAAGATTAAGTACAGGTACCAATAGGCGGTTGCGACCATTTTAATACTGTAGTACTGTACTGCGCGGTGGAGAAGCAGGTGCCCAGGAATGCCAACGGGCCGCCGCCAGGCATATGACTGCAACGTGCTGATACGGGCTGCGGGCCTGCGGCAGACGACGATATGCGCTGTTGCTGGCGGCGGGGCGGATGACGGCCCTGATTTGCTGCAGCTGATCCTCGTACGCCTTTTATAAACCATGGACACGCTTCGTATTTTAGCGTGTCCGTGGGAAAAATCGTGTCCAAAAATAGACTAATACTTTATATGGGTACTTGTAGTAGTTGTCGGTGCCAGATGTGGTGCGCGCGTCGGGGACCTTTCATCCGCCTCGCGGCGCCGTCTGGCTACCTACACCAGTACGCCCGCATGAGGCCGCCAGTTCAACGGTGCAGTCGTGGGCGGAACGTAACTCCCCGTGACCCCCCGCCCCCAGCTACTTGATCTTGCACGGTCTCACCTCGACTCGCTGGCGAAGCGTGGGTGCGAGTGCTAGCTGGATCTGCCGCTCACGGCGCTGCTGACCTAGCGGTTGTGTCCTGGCTCCCCCGGCCTGGCGTAGGGCCCGATGCTACACGGTGGCATCTTGACCCCCTCCGCCCCCCCCCCCCCCCCTTCCCCCCAATGCTACACGGAGGCATCTTGACCCCCTCCGCCCCCCCCCCCCTCCCCCCCCCCCCCCCCCCCCCCGCTCCGCGCCCCCCCCCCCGGATCAACACAGCATGTCTACGCGGCTGCACGGCACGTTTGCGTGCCCCGCCGCGCCCCCTCCCCCTCCCGCCCCTCGGCAGCAACGATGTGGCAGCGACTGTGGTTCCTGGCCACAATCGCCACGCACCGTGGAACCCTTGCAGCGTCTCTACGACGGCCGTTTAGGCAGCGATCCCACGGTAGCCATGGGTACCTGTAGGCAACATACCGTTGTACTCAACAAGCAATTGCCGACGCACTCTGCAAGGCCATTTAAATGCCAGTGACGGAATTTCAACACTGTTGGATTACAATTACATGAGCTAGCGCTCCAGAAGGCGATATCAGAAACTCACCAAAAAAGGACATTTCAAAGTTGAGTCTGGTTTTGCCAAAAAGGTCTCGCAGGCTTTTTTTACACCGACAAGAGCCGGAATTGGCAGGAAGGTAAAGTGAAACCGTGGAGGGAAAACGGAGTCAGGGAGGGCGCTGCATGTACCGCAGCGAAAACGAGAAGATGGCAGGCTCAGCTGTTATGGCTGCTTTTATGTCTACTCGTGCTGCACCCAAAAAGGGCGCAACAACAGGTGCCTAGTTCTCGTACCACTGAGCAGCACTTGTAGCCGAAAAGCGGTTAGGTCAAGGGAGGAAACCCCATAAACTAGTTTAGATCATTTCAAAGTTGAGTCTGGTTTTGCCAGTCATGAGCGAACGGAGAGAGCAGTGGATTGACGGAGAAGGGGTAGCGCCAGGTCATGAAGGAGGCACCGGGAAGGCCACCGCTGCGGAGTCATGTTGGACTTGGAAGTGGCGGAGGGGCGCGATGTGGCCAAAGAAGAACCATGCGCCATGTGAAGGAAGAACGTTGGGGTCGATGTAGTCTAGAACGGCGTCGGAGTTAGTGATCCAGCCGCCTTGGTAGCGAATGTGGGACAACGGAGTTCCGATGGTGTTAGCGGCATACGCTGCTCCCTTGCGAAGGATGTGTGAGGTCCAGGAAGTCCCGGCGGGAGGGGCAGCACCGACAACACGAACGGTTGCATACAGCCAGTCCGACATTGTAGCGGCGGTCCAAGAGTTGGACTGCTCGCTTGGGGTGACCGCCCAGAAGTTTGTTTCAGCCAAGGCAACATGAACCAAGGGGACATACTGTACGTAGTCGATGAAGTGGTAGGTGCAGGAGGCGTGCAACTCGAGGGTGCTATGACATTGGAAGGAGAAGCACGCACAGGTCGTCGGGACCTCGTCGGCCAGCGCGACCTTTCTCGTGGGACACCTTCAGGGCAATGTTGTAATCGTCGACACGCACATCCCGCACTCGGCAGGACACGCCAGGAAGTCCCCTGGCAAAGAACATGAAGTTGACAACCGATGCCACGAGGGCTCGGAATTCGTAATGGTACTCTTTGGTGGGGGCAGACACACTCAACTCGGCCCGCTCGACGAAGCTGTAAGCCACATCAGCATGCAGAGGGACTCGCAAAGGGGCGGCTTCCAGACAGCGCTGCCGTAGCATTAGCCCACGCCTAGCTGCAGTAAGGTGTAGGTTGTCCTTGGCGATCGGGTCCAGGTTGTGCAGCTCGAAGAACGTGTTGATTGCAGACAAGTAGGGCTGCGGCGACTTAGCCCCAATGTGTCCCCGCTCCCCAATCCAGGCAACGTACCGGAGGACAGAGCAGTGGTCGCCTCCAGTTGGCTGATGTTCTCGGAGTCGTGGCAGAACTCCGCGAACTGGGAGAGTATGCCGGCGTAATAAATATTAATCGAGTGTCTGAGCGGTGAGGGAGCTGGAGAGCAGGTCGAGCGTCCGCTGTCCTAACTCGTATGAGCCGAAAGCATCCTACAATCGAGATCGCAGTGAAGAAGCCCAAGGGGCGACAACTTCGGGCTCGTCAATTACGTAAGTGCGGCGCTTTGCCGACAGAGTGACAGGGGGGCGACTATTGTTAGCAAGGTACTCGGCAACAGCGGTTAGGTTCCCGGCGGTTGGCCGGTAGTTGTTGGACGGGTTTGCAGTAGCACCAGTACGGGTTTGCGGGGCTAGGTTCAGGTAAGAGGGCCGCACCGCGCGCCCTTCGCGCTCGTAGCGCCCGTCGCGCGCATAACGTACGCGCGCGAAGCTTGGTAACACGCAGTGTGACAACCGACGGACGCAGTGATGAAATTGTATGGGAGGCGGTTAGTTGAACCGTCATCTGCAGGTGTGCGCATGGTTGACCCGCACTCGGTTGTAGCTGTAAGAAGCGCCGCACCGAGGAAGGTCTAAACGAAGTCTGCAAGGTGTGTGTGGGGGGGGGGGGGGGGGGGGGGGGGGGGGGGTCTGGTCCTGACACATGGCGCTCATCCCGTCGTTGAGCTGCCAGGGTGCGCCTTGCGGCGGTCACCGAAAGGTGGCCTCGAATCGCTCCAGCAACTCCGACGAAAGGCGCCCCACACCGCCGTCACTCGTGCTCACCTTCGCGGCCACGCCCGCGTCCACCACCACGTCCTCGTTCACGCCCGCGCCCTGCAACCGCTGCCACCACCCGAGCAGTAGCGGTTGCTTTTGCGTTGCTGGCAACTATCGCCTCGAAGACGCGCCGCTCGTAGTCCCTCATGAGGTCCCCAAAAATCGCAGAACCCGGATTCTCAGAAGCACGCTGAAAGTGTTGGGCTCGCAGTACGTCTAGAACACCTTGGTCACCGTGCACACGCTTGACCTCATTAAGCCTCCGTAGGAAGGCCAAACGGAAGCTAAACGCCTTGTCGATGGCTTCGTCATGGTTCCGAGCTCTCGCGAGGTAGGGGGTGAAGTCCTGACTGGCAGCAGGGACGTAGGGCAGCAGCTCGTCGAGAGCCACGAAAAGTGCGGCCATGTGGGCGCCGAAAGACGACATCCACAGATACTCCTTCTGGGCCGGCAGACGCCAGTCATCCTGCTTGAGGCACTCGTTCGTCAGGTCGGTGCTCAGGGGGAAGAGTCCAGGCACTCGGCCGACCGGTCGAACGGCCTCGCAACCAGACTATGCTCGTTGCAGTAGCTCTGGCACCGCGAGGTAGTCATCCTCGTCACTCACGGATTTTGCTCCGACACGGCTGCTCTGGGCTAGCTCAAGCAATAAGTCGGGGCGCACTGTTGTCCCCCCGCTTCCTGTCGGCTGTCCCGCGATGCCCTGCCCGGAACCGGAGCCATGTGTCCCGTCTCCACCAACAACACGCTCACGAGCCATCAATTGGGCCAACGATGTTGCAAGCTCGCGCAGCAGTGTAGATTGGGCCTTCACGTCTGCGTGTAGCGATACGAGCGTCGGCTCAACGACGGGTTCTTCTCCATCCGACATGGTAACGCACGGACGTACGGCGGATGAGAATATCACACACGGGTGGTGAGCCGGGTGTGGTCTTGAACAACATGGGTTGACATTGCTCGCAACAGGTTACGAGACAGTTTTAACATCGCTGCGTAGTGTAACAGATGGCAGGCTCAGCTATTCTGGCTGCTTTTATGTCTACTCGTGCTGCACCCAAAAAGGGAGCAACGACGGGTTCCTAGTTCCCGTACCACTAAGCAGCACTTGTAGCCGAAAAGCGGTTAGGGCAAGGGAGGAAACCCCATAAACTAGTTTAGATCATTTCGGGAGTGCGATACATGAGCAACAAAAAGGGCAATCTCAGGGAGGGCCCGACGCCGTATAAACTGGAAATCGTTTCCCATCATACCCCTACAATATTAATTACGAGTCTGTAAGTCTATAATAAGTCTGTCTGTCGCCGAAGTTTCGAACGGTTTCGTATGGATTATTAGATACATCGACAATGCATCCGTTATAGATTCCGTGATAATTCCGCGCATGCCAAATAGCCGCCGCACTTACTTACCTGCTGACTACCTGTACCGGTACGGGTACCGGCCGCGCGGCCACCGGTTGGGCCGGTCATCGCCGTTCGCCAGGTCTACGCCTCTACGGGGCGGGCATGGTGCGAAGTGCCGAGCCCGCCACGTGGACCGGGCCCGGACGCCGGACGCCGTCGTTCGTCCGTCGCCAAACGCCGGACGACCGTCGCCCGTCCGCCTCGCCGCCCGTCTGTCGATGGACGCCGGGCCCCAGGTCGGCGGGTCGGCGGACGCGGGGCTGTACAATGTAGCGACTACA
Source organism: Tetraselmis striata (assembly GCA_006384855.1). Classification (NCBI taxonomy): domain Eukaryota; kingdom Viridiplantae; phylum Chlorophyta; class Chlorodendrophyceae; order Chlorodendrales; family Chlorodendraceae; genus Tetraselmis; species Tetraselmis striata. The sequence continues at coordinate 17,965 of VCJN01003393.1, read as the reverse complement.
TACTGCGATTGATCCTTGCGGCTCTCTGGATTCCACACTCATGCAACGGGTATACTTGTTCCAAGTAAAACCCGTGAAGGGAGGGAGGGACTCCTCCAGATTGAAGTAGCGGCAGTTCAGTCATCTGAAGTGTTGACGAAATAACTTGACTACTCAGGCACAAGTTATCATTCGTCAATAAATCTCCTACAATAATATAGAAAACGCACGGATTCTTCCGGATTACCCGAATGTAAGAAAACTGTCGTTGCGCGCCCTAAGTTACCAGCATTCGCAGGTGATGTCATTCCCCCCTATGAATGGTCGGAGAATTGTTGTAGTTACTTCCTCCGGCCGGACCCCCTTCCATTGTAGGAGCACATTTCCTCCAATAGAAGCCGCCATGTGACGCCATGGCGGACGATCGCCCCGAGCATGCCCTTCCCTCCCGCCCGCCTCGCCCCTGCCGCATCCCCTAAACCCCGCGCGGCTGCTTGCTTGACACATGTACCGCCCTTGCATCCTCCCGCGTCATGCCCGTCGGCGCGAGACAAACCGTCATATGGCCCCGCGCAGTCCAGTCAACGCTTTGAAAAGTACCACCTCCAGCGCCATGATCGCCGCCTCTGTCTCGCCTACTGATCCTCAACCCTAAGCTTATCCGGCGACCCCACCTGGCGCAATGACCTGGGTGGAGAGCGTCGGAGATGCTTGTGGGCCCGCGTGTGCACCCGTACCAGTAGTGATTGGCGGCTCGGAAGACGTACATGCTGACGCCCGCCCGACGGCGACCGATTACGGTCTTGACGATGCGTGGCTGGAAAAGGAGGCCGCAGAGGACGCCCCGCCTACCGAGAGTGAGGACAGCCTTGAGGTCGAGTATGGCGATGATCGATGTAGGCGGCGACGAGCCCGCGCAAGCCGCCGCCAAAGGGACGAAGACCGTGTGGGTTACTCATGAGGTGTTAGTCGCCGTTCGTGGCAAACTGGCGGCGAACCAGACAAAGTTGCAACAAACCAATGTGAGCCACGCCCGCCTCGCGCAGTCGTTCTTTATGAAGTTTGCGTAGGACATGGTGGCGAGTGGCATTTTGGACTCCATGCAAGAACGGGCATCCCACATGCGTCCTACGAACGTCGGACTGTCTTTCGGACTACTGGCAAGCAGAACAAGGGGAAGCATAGCCCGCTCCTCACCAAGTTTGCGGAGAGCGTCAAGGTATAGTGCAAACAAGATTATGCCACTCTTGCGAGGCAACATGGGCCCCGACTTCAAGCCGGCCAATGGCAAGACCTATGCGGACGTCACCGCTGCCGTCAAGCGGGCCTATAGGGACAAGTATAGCGAGGGGCGTGCTCGTCTGCGTGGAAGATCGATGCATGTTGTGTATATATGATGGCACATACCATGAAAATGTCATGCATTTGGGCCGTAGTCGACAACGATGAAGGCACCTGCACAGCAAAGCAGCCATAGGAACAACGGATTGTAAGTTAGGCAGAAAAATATGTAAAAGACGCAAACCATCCATCGTTGTTGCACCGCTGAAAGCAATACAAAAGATCCGAGCATGTCATATACATGCAGGCAGGCGCATATATAGCCATACAGCCGGTATAGGGGCATCAGAGTGCCGGTATATAGCGGTGTACTCGTATCGATACCGGGCAGCCGAGTATCGGTACGAGTATAGCTAACATTCCATCATGTCCCATTCATGGACGACTAATCCGATTTCCGGGTGATAGGGAGATCGAACCAGTGGCCTCAAGTGGCCAAGCGCCTCCGAAACCAGTGAAAGCAATACAAAAGATCCGAGCATGTCATATACATGCGGGCAGCCGCATATATAGCCACAAGTAGACCCGTTGCAGGATTGTGGAATCCAGAGAGCCGCAAGGATCAATCGTAGTGGTAGCTACAATGCACAGCCCCGCGTCCGCCGACCCGCCGACCCGGGGCCCGGCGTCTGTTGACGGACGGACGGCGAGGCGGACGGGCGACGGTCGTCCGGCGACGGACGAACGACGGCGTCCGGCTTCCGGGTCCGGTCCACGCGGCGGGCTCGGCGCTTTGCGCCATATCCGCCCCATAGACCTGACGAACGGCGACGACCGGCCCGACCGGCGGCGGCCGGGCGGCATGGCGGCCGGCGACCGGTACACGTACCGCCGGTACAGGTAATAAGCAGCAGATAAGCGCGGCGGCCATTTTGGCCTGCGCGGAATTATCACGGAATCTATAACGGATACATTGTCGATCTATCTAATAGTCTATGAGAAACCTTCCGAAAGTCGGCGACAAACTCACATACACACGCACAAACTCATCTCGTAATCGAAATGGTAGGATAAAGCCGGTACACATGCAGCCGAGTACCGGTATATCGCGCTAACTCGTATCGATATCGGGCAGCCGAGTATCGGTACGAGTATTGCTAACAGCTGCGTACAACATTATCAAACAACAGCCACATGGACAACAGGCATAGACATAAAAGACGAAAAATGTCAAAATGCTGCCCCCCCCCCACCCCCCTCCCCCTCAGCAGGCAGGTGCGGTGTCTCCGCTTCATGATGTTGAAGGCGCACTCAGAGTTCTTCCGCACACTCTCGCTGAGAGCACCCGCCACGGCAAGCGCGAGCGTGCCCGCCTCATCAGGCTTATGTCCTGCCATCGTCTCCCTTCATCTGTGGTAGCCTCCATCATTGATATGGTGTGCAGCCTCTTGTGCGAAACCTTATTATTGCTACCATCCTCTTTAAATGTCTCCCAGGTCGCCTCACAGCGTGGTAGGTCCTTTCTCATCTGCATGCAACAGGTTGCCTTCGTCAGCAAAATGATAGATGGCAAAGGACAGACAAGCGGCAAGATTGCATATACAAGAATATTGTTGCATACCTTATTGATGAACTCATCGTCCCTTGCAATAAGTTTTTTACTGTCATTTGGTGCGCAACATTGCAGTTCCACGCGTACGTGGGCCGGCTCTCCTTGCCGGTCAAATTGGGTCGATCAATCGACGTATTGTTGTTGACGCCTCCATTGTGATGGACGGCGTCCTGGCTGGCTCATGCACCCGGAAAGCCATAGCGCGCGAAGATATGTTGGTGCTTCTTCAGCTCGGCCTGCGGTCTCGGCGCCTTGATCCATTTGGGCTGGAAAGCCTTGACGTCCCAACGGTACCATCCAATTCGTGTCTGCTCATACTCCAGTTGGATATCCTAGCTTGCCGTACAGAATAATGATGAAGGCTGCACGGGAGACGTCCGCCACGTCCTCCAAGCCGTCGAGAGGAATTCCGAGTGCTAGCATGCGTAGCGCGGCGGCTAGTTGGAGACTCAAGGGGACGGACTTGGCCTCATCCCGCCAACTAGCTCGCAAGGGAACATGCCGCTCGCGCGAGGAATCTCAAGTACTGTATCCACTGGAACATTGGCCACGGCACCCGAACTTGAATCGGAACTTGTCCCATGCCAAAGACCCGTATGCCATACATGACAAGTACCCGATGTACCACTTGCTGTTGTAAAAGTCCCGTGTCCGCTTCATTGGCCGCAAACCGTCCGCACTTGCCTCAGTGTAGGGGTGCCGCCGCTAGTCACTCACTTCTCTGTGGGAAGCCGACCTGGCGGGTGAAATAGTCCCCGATTACCCGCACCCCAGAAATGCAGCTGCAACACTCCGGACAGCCATCATGCCGTACCCCAACATGCCGTGGGGCGTGGACGAGGCCAACGGGCCAGCGGCCTCCGTAATGACTTCCATCGGGCAATGGGCACAGAGATACTCGCAGGAAGGATCTTTGGGCGGTAGGCTGGGTGCGCAGGGCAGCGGCGCCGGGGCGCTGGGCGGATTGCTTGGCAGCATAACTTGATTGTGCGATTACATTTACCAGCTATATATACGGGAATTAAGCTAGTAGTGCAGGGTCATTGTGTTATATGTGCACCACACATACTACCCCACATCATGTGAGGACATGCCAAACCGGGGTACGTGCTGGTGTGTCACTATGCGACCGCAAATAAGAGTTGAATCGACTCCCGTCCGTCGATTTCACAAATAACCGCATTTCCTTTGCTAGCGCGGCCGGGGCAGCGGGGCGCCAACGCGCAGCGGGGTAGCAATGCGCAACAAGGTACGCAGTGGCGGTTCACATGCATGGTAGTGGGAAGATGCGTATAAACCCGGAACATGTTGCGTTAAGATTCTGACCCATGACATGCGTTACGATTTTCGCTAAATGGGGGGTAGAGGGCGGCATGGGCCCGGGGGAGCGGGGGGGGGGGGGGGGGGGGGGGGGGGGGGGGTCACTTGATGTCATGGGGGTAGCCCCATTCCATATGATATGATTAGTGCTTTCATGCCGGCTCAGGCTCCAATGTGCCAGTTCCTTGACAGTCTTTATCCAACACCACTGCGCAGGCCGCCCAGGTGGCGAGGGCGGTTGAGGTGCCCGGCTACACGGCGGCGCCCATGCAGCCCGGTCCTGTGCCCTCAAACATATCCACCGCCTCGTCTGCGCCAGCGGCCTCCACTGTCCCACGAAGCATGGCCGCCACAAGGGTAGGCTATGGAAGTCCGGGTCCATGTGTTGCTCCACCGTCGACAATGCCTTTGGCGTCGCTATCGGCGTCGAGAAGTCCGCGTAGCTCCGTCAGGTGCACATGCGCACAAGCATCTTAACGAATCCGCGTGTAATTAGGAAGCACAGCAAATCATCGTTTGCACGTTGCTAGTGCAATACTCTCACCAAACTATGGGACAACAACGCGCACCGGCCACCGCCGATGCTTTCGGCGGGTGCTTGCCGGTAGGGGCGCACCGCCGGTAGGGCGTCAATGGCGCCTTGAGGCAACCTGCGAGTTAAGTCGCTAAGATGCGATGTCGTCAGGTATAGCGGTTGTATCTCCAACTCAGTTAGCTCTTCTGAGTCGCCGTCGTCATAAATCACCTTCATCACCAGCTTCCTATCCGCCGGGTCTGCGTCCTCGTTACCCAATCTCCAACTGACGACATGGATGTTGGATGATACACACGGGTAACTATCAAAGGGCGGCGGTGGGCCTATGGCAGGTGTAACGGGACGTCAGGGAGGGCAACGGAGGGGGGGGGGGGGGGGGGGGGGGGCGAGAGACTATCTGGCCGAGAAAGATCCCCCGCGTCCCGGACGTCTTGATTATGTTAGCACCCACGTGAAGTTCGACATTCATGTCATGCGCTGCCATGCTTGCTGCCAGGCCATCATCAGACGACACCGAACGCCCCTCCTGCGTTGGGTGCGGCGGGGCTCGCTGATACGTTTCGGGGAGACGAGAGCGGCGGAGAGGGCGGCGGGGGCGATGGCGGCGGCGACGGTATCGATGCACCCGGCTCGCCCCGCGTTTCCGTCTAACCGGGTCCGGACGACGGAGCAGAGGGGTGACGCCCGTACGGTGCAACAGCTACGCAGGGGCGCCACCATCACCGGTTGCGACAGGCGCGGCGGTGGACGGAGGCGGCTGGGCGCACGCCTCCGCCCATATGTGCTTGTCGTAGAACAATGTCTTCGAGAAATAGGCGTCACGCGCAGCATCGCATTCTCTTGATCACCTCTTCCCAAATCCCCTCGGCAGCGGTCCAGCCCTCCTTTCCCTCATGAATACGTCGCTTGGGGTTGCGATGCCCCATTGCACACCACTACTCGGTGCCGGCGGCTAGCAGCGGCGGGTGTTGGTAGGGGCTAGTCACTGGCGCTCACGCTGTTGTTGCGCATGGTAAAGTGTCCGCGCGACTGCAACTTGGCCGGCTTGAGACCTACGGTACCGTTGGCCGTTGCGTCGTTACGGAGCTTGTGGGGCGTGAAAGTGCAGTGTGGCGAAAAGCCCAACGATTACGGGTAGCCGCGCGAGGCGCGATGTGGGTCCAATGCACTATGGGGATGACACAACATGATTGCTACTGGTAGCATATTACGGAACGCGGGCGAGCCGGGCACTTCATTGCGACTATACCGAGCCTAGCAGACAAGTGGCAATTACACGGCATATACGACGATTACACGCCCGTTCTTTGAGATAATTACCATTACGGTATAATTACGAGACAGTCCGGGAGGCTAGCGTGCCATCTTCCAATTTCGTTGTGTTACACACAACGATTGACTGTCTCGTAACATGTTGCGAGCAAGTTCACACTCGTACTCGGCTCACCATCCGTGTGTGAAATTCTCATCCGCACGTCCGTGCGTCACCATGCCAAATGGAGAAGAACCCGTCGCCGACCTGACGCTCGAATCGTTGCAGGCAGACATGCATGCCCAGTCTACATTGTTGCTCGAATCGTCGTTGGCCCAATTGACGGCTCGTGAACGTGTTGTTGATGGAGACGCAGCACATGGCTCTTGCTCAGGGCAGCGCGTCGCGGGACAGCCGACATGCAGCGAGAGAGCCGCAGTGCGCCCCCACTTGCTAGAGCTAGCCCATAGCGGCCGTGTCGGAGCAACACCCGCGAGTGACGAGGACGACTACCTCGCGGTGCCACAGTTATTGCAACGAACAGAGTGTGTTTACGAGGGCGTTCGACCGGTCAGCCTGGTGTTTGGGTTTATTCTTTTGCGTACCGACCGAGCGAACGACTACCTCAAGCAGGATGACCCGCGTCATCTGCCGGCCCAGGAGGAGTAAATTTAGATGACGTGCTTTGGGGCCCATATGGCCGCTCTTTTCGTGGCCCTCGACGACTTGCTACCCTACGTCCCTCTGCTAATCACCCCCTATCCCGGGCGCCCCCGGAATCACGCGGAGGCCATCGACATGGCGTTTCGCTTTCGTCTGGCTTTCTTGCGGAAGCTTAGTGAGATCAAGCGTGTGCACGGTGGCCGAATTGCGCTAGACGTACTGCGGGCTCAGTACTTTCAGCATGCAGCCGAGTATTTGGGCTCTGCAATTTTCGGAGACCAGATGAAGGAATGCCCGGTCTCGCACCACGTCTCGGAGCACCGCCTGTGTCTTGCACCACTTCATCAACAACGTACAGTCTGCATTTTCGTCCTTGCTGCCTTGGCCGAGACAAACTTCTGAGCGGTCGCCCCGAGCGAGCATTCCAAATCTTCGACTACTAGTATGTCGGACTTGCTTTCTACGGCCGTTCGGCTCGTCTGTGCTCCCCCTTCCGCTGGCACTTCATAGAGCTCTCACACCCTTCGCATGGGAGCACCTTCAGTTGCTAACGCCATCGGAGCTCCGCTGTCCCACATACGTTACCAAGGCGGCTGACCCACGACCTCCGAGGTCGTTCTGGACTACCTTGACCCGAGCGTCCTCCCCTCACCCGGCGCGTGGGTCAATAGATCTTCGGTCACATCGCGCCCCTTCGCCACTTCCAAGCTCAACAAGACTCAGCAGCGTGGCCGTCCCGGTGCCCACTTCTCACTTTCCAGCCGGCCTTAACACCGGGAGAAGTACTACGCATGTACTAAATCCGGGCGAGCCGGCGCGCGTATTGGTACTGGTAGCGTGATCCTCCTGTGAAACGGCGGACCGTCCGACGACCGGACGACCCACCACCAGGCCAACTGCCGGCCTGCGCCCACAGTGGCGTGAAGAGCAGGCCCTCCAGGAGGACACCACCACAGCAAGCATGGACATAGACAGATCTGAGGAGCAACATACATGACGCCGGGGTCGGCACCTTTCTTGGCTGTGCTATGAGGCGGCAGAGTGCAACAGCCAGCGATCCGCACGGTCGTAACTGCAAATAATTTCGCAGGCACCCAACTCCCACCAGCAATCCGCCGCCACATACGCGTGCTACAACGCCCATCTCACCTACTCCTAACCGGCCTCCCCGCCGGCACGGACGATGCCACCCATGTGGCCCTATTGTTCGGCGATCTGGTGGCCCGGCACCAAGCTATGGACGAGGAGTCGCGCGGCCGGACTGTGACGAACCCGATCCGCACCCTCAGCCCCAAAATCGGCGTTCAAATAATACCAGCAGAAGTCATAGTGGTGACTCGCCGCCCCCCCAAGCCCGCCGCTGCCGACCCCACTGGATCAAGTGGAACTAGGCTTCCCACCACCACCGGGTCCGTCATCCTACGATTGGCCCGCAAAGAAACAGCCGCGAGCGTTCTACATACCCAATGGACAGAAGAGGGCACAACGATCCTCGACCGCCAGGGCCGCCGATGCTCCACCCGCCTGCTCAGAGCGCCGCACCTCGACGACATCGAGCGACCGGTACACTTGGTGTGGCTTCGCTCCCCCTCGTTCAGAGGCCTCACTAAGGCCGACATGTGGCTGCACCTGGCGGAGGGCCTCCTCCCAGCGTACGACCAACCCCAGCCAAGCGAAGCGGCGACATACCAATCGGCGGCGACACCAGCAGACGTCCTGGCACTCGCTGGAGTGAGAGCATGGGCCGAATACGAGGCCGACGCAGACGCAGTCGACGCCGTCATCTACCCCCCGACCCATACACTCCTGGCCCTCCTGCAGGTACGCGAGGTATGGAAAGCCCGCCGCTCAGCCGACTCGGTGCGCCTCGCGCTCGAACTCCTTGATCCCGATAGCGATGCGGCGCGATTACTACAGGACGTATGCCGCGACGCAGTACTGGCGCTGCCGTTTGGCGACCAGTCGCAGTGCCGAGCAGTGATCCAAGTCACAGTCGAACACAACGAGGACCGAGAGGACCAACCAACCACCCCGCTCCCAGGAGTACTGCCCCCAGCACTATCCAAGCAGATCTTCCGATGCGCGCTAACGGCCAAAGCGATTTGCACCGCCCCCCTGGCCAACCTGGAGCTGCCGACGGTAGAGCCGCTGGCGGCGGCCATCGCAGCTACCATCAGCCAGCACATCAACACACCACCAGAGCTGCAACACGCGCAGCGGCTGACGGACACCATGACAGCTGCCGGCGTCGAGATGCACCGCCACCACACAAAGCCGACACTGCTGCGCGTGGGAGACGACAACCTCTGCGCCATCTCCCTCGGCCAAGAAGACGAGGAGTTCGCGGACACCCTGCGTCTGGCAGTGGCCCTCACTTCCCATGTCGCACTACTGCGGGCGATACGCCTCCGCACCATCGTCATCTACATCACGGAGTCCGAGTTTGACCCCTCGGAGCTGCTCATCCACCCCTTCAGCCAGAAGATCCGGGAGGCGGGAGAACTGGGAGGCAACACTAGCCACGACCAGATCCGGCGCGCAGCGATAGGCCTACGTAAGAAGGCTTGGAAGACCGCCTCAGCGTCCCTCGCCCTACGAGCCGCCGGACGCCCAGTCTACACCCTTACCATGCAGCTGACCGCCCACCACCACAGCATCATCGGTGACACCCGTGGCACCGACAGAACAGAACAGTGGCGCAAGACAGTGTCAACAACGTGCGGGAAGATCAAGGCCGCGCCATGTCCGGCACCAATCGAGAGGCGCCCTGCCGACACATCACCATCCCCACCACCAGCAAGCCCAAATCAACTGCCATTTCCAGCGACCCCAGCAGTCCATACCACAACCCAGGTCCGAGACGCTCCCCCCTGGGTTCGAGCACATATCACCGAGGCGCGGAGCGGTTGCAGACGCAGTGGCAGCCATCGACCAGCGCGGAGCAGCAACGGAGCGCGCCCCCGAAACAGCCCACCCAGCCCCTGCACCTACACCCACAGCCCCAGCGGCAACTGTCATGCCTGGAGCGCAGGCGGACGACGAGGAAGAACTCGAACTCAACTACGAGGAGAACGACAGCGCCATGGAGGTGGAAACCGCCCAGCGTGCAGCGGCAGCGACACCGGGTCTAGCTGACATATCCCTCGATTCCCCCCGACGCTCAACAGTGCACCGCACATTATTCCGGGAGGGCACACCCAACCACAGAACGACTGGGAGAACTCCACCACCTCACCACCGCAACCACAGAGCTGCTTGCACATTCCTCTCTTGCCAGTCAACCCGCAATGGCCGCCGAACTGGCCAGCCTCTCACCGGAGTCACACCAGCTGCGCAACCCACAACGCCTCTCCAGCCAGCCGGAACGTCACCCCAGCCAGCCCACCCCAATAGGCAAGGCCAAGGCAGCCACATCAGCCAAACATAAAAAGGAGAAGCCCAGGGGCCGTAGCCGCTCGGACGGCGCAACCCGCAACCGCAGCAGGAGCAAGCCACGCCTCTCTGGCACCCGCGGCTCAGACGGCGAGTGGGAAACGGACGATGATGCAGCCCACCCGTCTAGCAGCTCACACCAATAAGCTGCTGAGCGAGCCACCGCAGCAACACCCAAGCCAGCTGACTCAAGAACACCGCCCACCACTAACCCTGTGCCCGGCGCAGCTCATATATCAACACACACCCAGAAACTCACCACACACACAGAACACCCACCGCTGATTCCCACAACCACCATAGGCAACACCTACCCACTTACATGTCGGAGGGCACCGCAGCCCCCACCAATCATACTAGCCGGCTCAGCGGTGGATAAATACTGAGCACCACATAGCTATTCCGGTCAGCCCACTTCCCCCATCTCACCTTGGTAGCTGCAGACGGGACGGTTAGACTGCCTAAGCTTGCATGGTGAGCTATGAATGGGATAGGCCTGAGATAGGTAGGGACAGCAGGGGGGCGCTGCTGTCCTAGCTTCAGCAAACAGGAAGGAGGAGGCGCTTGGGCACACTGTAGGAAGGCCGTTAGCTTGAGCTGTAATTACACCTAGTGTTCCCTATCATGGTCAGACATAGCACGTCCTAAGCACAACTCAGTCTGGGCCAGCAGTGGATGCATCAGACTAGCAGTTGTAATCAATTTCAATTTCCCGATACCCCCTTTGCGACCTTGCGCTACCTCTTCTTCGTCAATCTTCCGCTCTCTTCGTTCGCTCATCAGTGGGAGAACCAAACTCAACTTGAACTGATCAAACTAGTTTATGGGGTTTCCTCCTTTCCTAACCGCTTTTCCGGCTACCGTTGCTAAGTGGTACGGATTAACTAGTTCACCCGTCGTTGCGCACTTTGGCTGCAGCACGAGTAGACATAAAAGCAGCCGTAACAGCTGAGTGGGCATGCCATCTTTCCAGTTTCGTTGTTTTAGAATCCTTACACCGCGTCCTCCCTGACTGTGTTCCCTCCACGCTTTCACTAAACCTCCCGGCTAATTTCGACTCTTGTCCATGTAAATAAACCAGCGCGGTCTTTTGGCAAAAATACGGACTCAGCTTGAAATCCCCTCACGATGCCACTGTTTTTTCCTTCCCCAGAACTTACGTCCATGCATTCTCTGGACGCTATCCCGCGAAATTGTCGCGTCCTCACGCGCGTGACACGCGCGCACCTCTGTCGCTGCGAGCGGGATATACCAAATATATCATATATCTACCTCCCCCGACCCCCGGCTTCTGGCTGTGGCGTGGCCGGTGGGGGTTCAGCACCGTGGGCGCGTCCTCCGGCCCCTCCGGGCCCCTCTGCTAGGGTGTCTCCCGGGGGGTCGCAGTCGCGCTGGGGGCGGCGGCGGTGGTGGGCCCGCGGCGCTGCGATGGCGCGGGTGCAGTCGTCGACGCCCGGCGGGGGTGTTGACTGGCAGCTCCGGTGTTGCGATGGCAGCTGCGGACGCACCTACCAGCGGCCCGCCCCCATGTGCACGCACGTGAACCACGGGATGGAGTCCGACGACCGGCGGTAGCTGCCATGCACCTCGCCTGCGCTGCGACTTTCGACCCCTTTGTGTATGTGCGGTGCGCCCCACGAGCCGGATGCCCGCGCTCGGGCCACCACGTGTTCCATGGCGCGCAGGCGGCGGCCCGTGCCGCCTCATGCGAGTTCTGCAGCCCCCCTACTCCCACGGCTCCGCCCCCCGGTGTGGCTCTCCCGGCGTCGGCAGCTGGCGTGCGGGCGCTGCAGCGCCAACACGCGCCGGCTGCTGCCTCAGCCGCCCATGATGCCGCCCTCGCGGCCACCGCTCGGTGGTGCGCTACCAGCGACGTCTACCGCAAGATGCCCCGTACGCCGCTGCGGGGTACGGCTGTCGGCGTCTGTCCCGCGGCTCGGCATGTCCTCTTCCCCCTGCTAGACCGTACGCGGGCCTATGCTGACTGCTCCCCTCCTACCGACGACCGGTCGTACGGGGCCGAAGGCGCTGTCTGCGTATTTGCGGGGCTACTACTGCGACCCTACTCATCCAGCAGCCCCGCAGTTGTGCGGAAATTGGCGGAGCGGCGAGTGCGGCTGCGGGAGGCAGGGGATGCTGTGCGCGCCGGCTTCTCGGTGTGCGGGATGCATCCATTGTGGCGCGAATCGCGGGATGGCAGCGAGTTAAACAGTTACCAGATGGAGACGGGTGAGCTGCCGACGACCACATCTCGGAGTGCCCGCCGACGGAAGCGCGGGCGATCTGCGAGGGCACGGGCGGCTTCTGCTGAGGCTGCGGAAGGGGGCGCCGATGCTGCGGCGGATGGGGTGCCACCGGCGGTGGTGGATGCTCACCGCCGAGCTGCGAAACTCACCGCTGTGCAGGAGCTGCGCCGCGCTCGTCAGGCGCTGGACACTGCCGACCTCGGTATGGTGTCTGACGCCGCTGCGGCGCTCCCTGCCCTCGATGCCCTTCATCCGCCTCCTACTGCCACCCGCCCGGAGTACGTACTCTCCCTCCGACGAACCGCCGGACCTGCAACGGGCGCCGCCGTCGTGGGGCGACAATGCGGATGAGGTTAGGCGGTGGGGGAGGACCATCGGCGGGTTTTGATTCGTGCACCCCGCCTTTCCGCTGGGCATGTGGACTGGTGGCGTTGGGAGCACATCAGGGACCTAGACGTACCTTCATGGCGCATGTGAGCGAACCGCTGCCTGGCGGGGCGTTGCCACTCGCGCACTGCGGAGTGGCACCGTCTTTGCGCTCCAGAAGGACGACCCCGCCGCGCACGAGGAGCGGGGAAAGAGCGGCGAGCCGCTGCGAGTACGCCCGCTCGGCGTCGGCTCCGTGCTGGAGCGCCTGGCTTCCGCCCACGCTCTGGGGCAAGTGGGCGCGGATGCGCGGGAGGTCATGGGCCCGGTGCAACGCCGCTTTCAGTCGGCAGCTGGCTGTGAGACGTATATGAGCATGCTGTGGCGGTGCAGCTTTTCGGCGGGCGTGGTACTGATGGAAAAGGGCTGCTGCTCGTGGACATTCGGAATGCCTTCAATGAGGTATCCCGGAGTGCGATACTTTACGGTTTGCTTCAGCACCCGCGTCTTCATGGCCTGATCCCTTTCTTCCAGATGTTGTACGACCGCCCTAGCGACATGTACTACTACCCGCCGGATGATCCCGGTACTTTGCGCGCCACCCTGCAGTCTCGTACGGGTGTACGCCAGGGTGATGTCCTGGCCCCGCTATACTTCTGCCTCGCTATTGCGGGCCCGGTGCAAGCGGTTGTAGCTCGTACCGCCGCTGATACTTTCTGCCAGAGTTTCGCGGATGATTGCGGCGTGGCCACTGCCGCGGCTCACGTTCCGCGCGTTTTCGACGAGTACTGCACGGAGCTTTCCAAAGTCGGACTAGTGGTACATGACAGTAAGACGAGCAAGGTACGTTCGTCACCCCGGTGGCAGCGAGTCCGATCGAGTTGCGGACAGTACGGGAGAAGTTGGCCCCGGAAGGATTTCGGGCCCCGGCCGATGATCCTGTCCAGGATGGCGCCGTGTACATGGGTGCCCCTATTAGCCCTTACCCCGAGTGGATGACCGGCGCGTTGGGGCGGCGCCGGGAGGCCCACACCACATTGTTGGAGCGCATCGCCTCCTTTGGCACGTCGGGATACGGCTGCCATCATGGGGCCATGCGGTTGCTGGTCGTATGCGCGGAGCGGCAGACTGGCTTCCTCAGCCGCATGATGCCGCCGTCGGAGGTGGGCCCTTTCTTGGAGGCTGTGGACGCCGCCAACATTTCGGCTGCGTTTTCGCTGCTTGGCCTGGACGCTTTCGACCAGTCTACACCGCGCCTGGAGGCTGCGATCATTCAGATGAGTATGCCCACGGATTTTGGCGGTATGAATCTCTCCTTGCTGCAGTCTGAGGCCCCTGCGGCGTTTTATTCCGCGCAATCGGTTGTCCTGCCAAAGCTGGTACGGGAGTGCGGGCCCGCCCTCGGCCCCTTGTACGAGGCGGTCCGCACCGAGGTGTCGTTTGTGGCTACGAGTGCTTTGCCATGGGCGCGTGAGACGCGCCGCGTGTACGAGACTGTACGGGCCCTCACCACGTTACCGCAGGTTGATGTGCGGCGCGCACGCACGGCGTATGGGCACGCCCACGAGATCTTCGACTCACTTACTTACGTTCAGTAATGCTACGACCACCGCTGCATCGGATCCAGCAGCTGGTACTACGGACCGTACGGGTACGAGCACTAGTGGAGGACTAGGCGTCACCACATGTCCTTTTACGGCCACTCCTCTTGGAGGTGGTACTGGTGAGGCCGCCTCTGCTGCCTCGCAATTGCTTCCTATATATATAATTACACGAGCTAGCATCTTCCTATCGGTGGTACGAGTACTGCAGATACCGTTACTACATGCGCTTTTTTAGCTCTGAAGATACCGTCGCTTGGCGATTTAGTGGCACACCCTCCGTCAGCAACAACTGTTTCCCTCCCATAATCGCTGCCGGGTTCTACTGCTCCGCCCTCGGGTACGGGTTCGGGTGCGGCCTCCGATGACCAGCCCACGTCCATGGTTGTCCAACGCCACCTCAGCCGTGCGATTCGCTTGCGTGACTTCGTGGCCCTCTATCTCAGCTTCCGGCGTACTGGTGCCGCGGCCTCGCGACTCGATACTCTGCGCATGTACATCGCGTGCGGGCCGGGCTCCCTATCGGATCACGACTCAGCCCGCAAGATTCCCCATGTTGCTTATTCGGCCGCCGTTGCGCGGGTGCTGGGCCTTTGCCCGCGCGGAGGTTCCGCGCTTGTCATTTGCCCTGGCCCCACGTTTGGTATTGATCCCCTATGGCTTCGCTCTACGGATGGCTCGAACCGGAGCGCTACGGATTTCATTGTGGATCATGTACCCTTCAGCCCCGTAGCGAACTTCAAGCACCGCATGCATACCGCTTTGAAGAATTTGTGGGCATCTGTGGCAATTGACGCGGGGGCGATGCTTGACCGGGACCGCTCGGGAGCCGGCGACTTGACCCTTGATACGAGTGGGCTGCGCCCAGCGGACCGCTCGCAGCTGTCGGACTTGACTCTGGCGGGTGGGGAGGGGGGGGGGGGGCGTGCGATTACATGATCGACTTCGCGTGCGTGTCCTCCACGACCCCCTCTTGGAGCAACGACCCCCGCTGGTGCACCCCGGGGATCGCGGCGACCGAGGCGGAGCAGGGTAAGTTGGCAGCGGACCGGGCATCTTCCGCCCGAGTGCAGGGTGTTCACCGGTACTACCCTTTGTGGTTGAGGACCGCGGCCGTCTCGGGCGTCCGCTTTGACCGTGGTCTACATCTTTGCGGTGTTGCTGGCTGTGCGCAACTTCCCTGGCGGTCCTTCCGCCCCGACTTCATGCTTCCTTCGTGGTCAGTCCGTTTAGGCACTTCGGAACTTTGTTGCTAGCCAACCTGCTGAGTGAGTTCCGCCGTCACTTGTCGCGCACACGCACGGCGGGGGCTGTTGCATCGGTTCTCTGCTTGCGTGCATGGTACCCTGGGCGGCATTCTCTCTGCCGGTGTGCAGATGGCCTAGTCCCATGCGTGGGCTCGTGCCCATTCTGCATCTTCTCCTGCTACTGCTTCCACCTCGCAGTTGCTGTAGAGGATCTTTCCGATTGTCCTTTTCTGGTGATTTTCTGATATCGCCTCCTACAGCTAGCTCATGTAATTAATACATTGCAGCAGCAAGTGAGTACCAGTACCTGCCCTGCTACTGGTACCTTACCGCCGCTTCCTCATCGTCCGCTTGGCGTTGGGGCGATAATCCGCGATGAATTAATCCGCGGAGCCACACCATCACGCTACCGCTTGCTTGCTACCAGTGCTTGCCTGCTACAGGTAGCGACTAGTTGTTATTTATTTGGGGACTCCTGATCCCGGCGCGGTGCAAGTCCGTTTGAATTCCGGCGGTGCAAATCCCGGTTTGAATAGCAGACGGCGCACGGCTTCGGAGCTCCTATCAACCAGCAGCAGCCGGAGGCACGGGTGGCGCGGAGGGTGAAAAGGGCGCTGGGGGAGCCTACGGGGCGCTAGAACCGCCTGTGTCCAGCCGCGCCCGAAGGTGTAAGCTTCGTCGTCCTCGTTGGCGCCTGCGGCAGGTCCCCCCTCCTCCCCCCGCCCTACACGAAACAACGGCCCATCATCTTCCTCGCTGCTTCGCACTGCGTTGCGTTGCCGGTGACTTTGGTTGAACTGCTTATCGGGCCTATGGCGCGTCGTTCACGTGGGTGCTGCCGCCACCGGGGGACGGGCCGGGGGGGGGGGGGGGGGGGGGGGGGGGGTTGTCGAGAGAATGGGCTGCGCCGGCGAATCGTAACCCCGGCGGAGGGTACGTGAGCATCTTCCTTAAATCGCCCGCCCCTAACTAAGGATTTATATTGTTTATGAGAATATCAATAACAAATTCGCTCAAACTCTCTTTCGTGTAATTATCATAACCGACATTTGCGGCTGCAACCCCGGTGCGCGGTGGGAGGTGTCCCGGGGGAGCGCTCGGGGTCGGCTCCAAGGCGACCTAGTGCACGCTGCACCCAGCTGTGTCGAAGCGCTGGGTAGGCGCCGGGTGGCGGCGGGCGGCTGCGCGGGGCGCAGAGTGGGTCGCGGCGCCAAGCCGGTGGCTCACGCCGCACCGCGGAACCTGCGTCGCTGTGTTCGCAGGAGAGGAGGGGGGGGGGGGGGGGGGGGGGTTCTGCGTGGCGATGGCGACGGCGCGCTGACGCCCGCGGGCGCAGCATCCCGTGTCGCGCGCAGCGGGGAGAGCAGGATCAGGAGCGGTAGCAGGGTTAAAGGGCAGCATGGCGGAGATGGCGCCTGTGCAGGGGGTCATCCAGTACCTCACCAAGGCGGCGGAGTCGCAGAGCGAGGAGGAACGCGACCAGGTGGCTGGCTCAGCCCCTCCCCCCGCGCACGCTCTGGCTGTAGACAGCTGTCATTAACCCTTTGGATACGCAGCATGCCACTAGAGAGAGAGAGAGAGAGAGAGAGAGAGAGAGAGAGAGAGGCAGGAAGGCAGGGGGGGGGGGGGAGGGATTCAGGCATGCATACATATATGGCATAAGTGGAAGCGGAGGCACTCCCCCTTCCTCCGGACTCGCAGGGCCGCAGGCATGTGGTATCGCTGGTAATGGCAATCACCTCGGCTGGCAGTATGCGCAGCCCCCACAGGAACCCCCCCCCCCCCCCCCCCCCCCCCCCCGCCAGGCCCTCCTGCCCCTGGAGACCGGTTGTGCTCCGCTGGCGCATGCGTCTTACGGCGCCGGCGGCCTGTGCGCAGGAGGGCAAGCTGTTGGAGGAGGTGGCCATGGAGTATGCGCACTGCTACGATTTCTCCTCCGGCTTGCAGCAGGCAGTGTTCCAGCCGCTATTCCTGGCCCTGGTAGGGAGCCCCACCCACCTTTTCCCTCCCTTCATCCACCAGCCTTGCCCCACTACCGCCACCCCCCGCCCTCCGGTGCCGCACACCGCCACCGCGGCGTCGCCAGACGGCTCACGCTGTGGCGCCCGCATGCGCTGCCACGGCCCGCAGATGCCGCACCGGCTTCCTGGAGGGGCAGGTGGCTGGCGGAGGCGGGGCCCGCGGGGCGGCTCCGGGTGGTGCAGAGGCGGCTGCTCACACGGGACAGCACCTACCGGAAGGTGTTTGTGCACATGGGCGGCATCAAGGTGCTGGCGGCCATCACGGAGGCGCTGTCGCAGGAGCACTTCCAGCCCTACTCCCAGGTCCCCCCCCATCCCCCCTTGACCGACCGACCACCCTCTCGCCAGCTCCAGTCCTCGAGGCGCCTGTCCGCCAGCAGCGCCCCTCACCCGCACACCTGCTGCCGCCC